>VDFB02330967.1:0-303806 GCA_007258455.2 Sequoia sempervirens | reverse complement strand
CTTCACCTCTGTGAGCATCACCTAGATGCAATGAGTGCTAAGTGGACCATTCGATATCATGAGAGATGGGTTCTCGTTGAACCACTACTCATGAAACATGGGTCAATGAGTTTGACTCAAAACTACACAGTTGAATCCTGATAGCAATATCATAATAATAATAATAATTGAAAAAGTTATTTATGTTGACAACTATAATACATTGAACTTACAAAAATCCATTGACCTTAAACTATTATCCATCCTTTCTATAAATTGTTATATCATGATTCATTTATAAAAACAACAAATATATTTATTAGAATACTACATTGCCATTAGTAGAATATTCAAAGACAAATACTAAATTATTATTTGAACTGTCTGACCTTTGTTTCCCATACCTTCCATCGACAAAAATTTCCATCCTATACACCTTTTTGGCAACAAAAGTTCCTCCACTTCCACAAAATCATTGCTACAATTATTCTTAATATCTCTGAAAATTCAGTATTCAATTCACACGCTGCCCGAGGAGGTACCGCGACAAAAAGAGGACACTTTATGTCTCTAACATGGGGGGACAAAGACAGGAAGTCTAATGACATTCCTTGTAGAAACATGCCGGAATTAATGCACACTTGCAACTAGCCGTTTGTTATAGTACTTACTGTTCGTTTCGCGCCGCCAGATTTTCCGTTTCTTTTTTGTTTCGTTGAGGTGGCCGAATCGATTTCGTTCTCTGCAATTAGGTATTTCTGGAAGTTATAGAGCAAAAGGAAGTACAGAAAGCTCTGAGCGCAGAGAAGCTTCAGCGGAATAGTAGCTTAAGCTTTTATAGCTGTTTGTTTGTTTTGTAAAGGTCAGACGTAACATTTCTCAGATTAATTTCTGTCCTGTGATTAGGCATTGTTCAGCATGGCGGGAATTTAGTTTTCTTATTCCTGTTTATAATTAGAACTGTATTTTAGGGGTTTTATTTGTTTGTTTCTATGGTTTTATTATACTGAGAAAACTGTAGGGGTTGCCAGAAAGTTCAAATATCAGAGGAGATATGTCCGCTTTGATTATTCTCTTTTAAAGGGTTAGTAGATTTATTTTTCGAGCTTTGATTTGTGGAGACTCTTTATTTTTGTGAACAAATGACTGGAGTTTTTGAATGAGGTGGAAATATTCATAATGTTAGATTTATCGTCCGTCGAAAGATTTGAATATCTGAGTATTTTTACAGAGAATCTTTAGGCTCGTATCAGGGGAAATGTTTGGGTGGTTTAAGGCTTTTTAATGGGGATAACGGCTTACACTGAAAAGGTTCAAGCAAGGTGAAGTTTTTGACATTAATTTCCAACGGTATATTTTGGAGTTTCGAGGAATTTTCGGCGTTTTGGGCTTACACTTTCCGGGGAAAGCAAGGTGAAAAAGCTATACTCGACACAGTTACTTCCAAAGACTTTTTCAAAAAAATTAACAACTCTATTTTCACGAAACTTGTATGGGGTTTACATGAGCAATGTTCTTGCGTTGATGCCTAAGGTAGTAGCCCCCATCCGGAGGGAGCTCTGGCCGAGTTTTGCAGTAAATCATGCCACGGGAAATGGTATTTTATGCTTTATGTAGATTTTTAGGAGTTCGTATGCGAAACTTGCGCTATATGTGTTGGAGGGAAAATTTACACTGCATGCAGGGCGTAATTGGGTGGCAAAATTTCTTGAAGTATCTAGAGCTGGCTTTGCAAACTTTAAGCAGGATTTTGACATGAATGATGTTATTTACATGTCATTCTCATTATGCTATAGCTTTTTAGGTGCTCTGCACTGAAAACTATTGCTCAATGTCACTGGGTAAGTTAAAACTGAGTCTATGCACGCTGTCATCTGACTCTGAATTTTCAGCGTACCACTTATTCTTAAATTTCTTAAAATAGTCATCAGCAAAACTCAGTCTTCTATGCTGCCACAAATTTTTAATGAATTTTAATATAATTTTTTTTTGAAATTTAAAAAAATAGTCATCAGCAAAAGTAGACGGTTCATAGTTATAGGCTAGCATCTGGTAAAAGTTTCCTTCAAAATCTGTGGTTGCTGCAAATTTCTTTCTATCAGTCATGGCTGATATCCTGCCTCATAAATATCTGCTGCTCTAAGCTTTTTAGCGGAATATCACGTTTTTTCAGCTCCTAGGATTTTTATATCTAATGTCACCAACTGCACTCACGATAAAAGAAGCGTTGCTGACACAAATGGGTTTTACAAGGTGCTAAATGAAAGTACCTTTTTTTGGTTGAGGTCACAGTTTATCATTATTATGATTATCTAACATCACTTTGATGTACTTTTGTGACTGGCTCATGTTGGCAAAATGTGCTGGGCCTTGCAACCTTAAATCTAGCCTGATATTATTAATTTACTAAATTAGTCATCCCTCTGCAAATGGGTATGGTAAGTTGCTAAATGAAGGTAAGTTTTTGGATGAGGTTGCAGTTAATCATCCTTATCTGATATTGCTTCAAGGTACACTTGCGAATTCCATGCCATTGCAACTAGCTCATGTTGGTTAAATGGGCTTCTTGCTGCATAAATTTAGCCTGATATTAATGTGAGTAGCTCATGTTGGGTAATACATGCCCTGTTGCAGTTTTACCTAGCCTGATATGGTGATAGAGACCTTTTTTGTCCTTTTAGATGGGACCTCTTCTGTGTTGGTGAATGCACAAGGATAGCACGAGAGGTTATGAATTTTGCAGTCACTAAGGATTTTTTACTTTGCATGGGCCACTTGTGCTCATGATAAAACGAACCTGTCTCACTCAAATGGTGTTATAAAGGCTCTAGACAGAAGCAGGTTTTGGGATGAGGCCACAGGGTTGAGTGTTCGCATCCTTCTGTAACATCACTACAAGACGCTTGTGTGCCTTCTATGTGTCATTGTGATTGGCTCATGTTTGCTAAATGGGCTGGTCTGTTTATCCATCTCCTAGCTTGTAACTGGAGACTTTTGCAGTTTTACCTATATTGATTTTGTTAGGGAGCTCACCACTTAAACAAGAGCCGAAACTCCCAAAAGTGAGAGAGACCTTTTTTGTACTTTTAGACAGGACCTCTTTGTGCATTAGCGAATGCACAAGGCTAGTCTATTAGATTTGCAACGGTGTCAATTCAGCAGAAGATTATAAATTGTACAGCTCCATGAATTTTTACATTGCTCAGGGTCACCAACACTAACGATAAAGTGGGTCTCTCTGACATAAATGGGTTTTAAAGGCCCAAACGAAAGCAGGGTTTGGGACACAAGTACCTCATAGTGATGTTAAAGTAGGACACAAACAACTCAACCTTAGCATTATGATTGGCTCATAATGGCTAAATGTGATATTAAAGTAGGACACAAACAACTCAACCTTGCAGCTTCGCACTAGCTTTTGGTATTATTAATCTACCCATTTATCCATCCCACTCTCTGTTTCTATGTAAATCTGATTAGCTCATGTTGGGTGATATGAGCTCTGTTGCAGTTTTATCTAGCCTGATTTTATAAGGGAGCCCATTATTTCAACATGAGATGAACCTCCCAAAAGCGATAGAGATTTCTTATGTCTTTTTAGATATGACTTCTTTCTGCATTGGTGTACGCACAAGAAGAGCTCTTCAATATTTGCAAATGTGTTGACTTTGTTGGGTGATATAAATTTGATAGTTGGAGGATAGGAAGTCCTTACGTACCAACATTTTAAATCTTCTGTTTACATTTGTTATTAATAATATTCTCTTGAACTCTTGCTCAAGAATCAATGATTGCATTAGACAATGTTATGAAGGACTATTATTATTGTCCCTTGCAATCCATATTCATTTATCTTTTAAAAGAGTATAAACATAAAATTAGGAAACCTTACAAGGATTTGTTCTGTGCATTTCAGTTGCTCTGTTGACACCATCTTCACAAATTGAAGCATATATATTATTTGCCTTGATGCCTAATTAAGTTTCATAACTTCATTTTACATTTGTTATTAATAATATTCTCTTGAACTCTTGCTCAAGAATCAATGATTGCATTAGACAATGTTATGAAGGACTATTATTATTGTCCATTGCAATCCATATTCATTTATCCTTTAAAAGAGTATAAACATAAAATTTAGGAAACGTTACAAGGAATTGTTCTGTGCATTTCAATTGATCTGTTGATGCCATCTTCACAAAGTAAGGCATCTATATTATTTGCCTTGATGTCTAATTAAGTCTCATAGTTCTTTGTTTATACTGCTCTAGAAATTCTATAGCATTTGCATTGGACAATCAATGGATTTTGAAGGCAAGCTTTGCTGGGTCATAGAGGTGATACATCTATCCTGCGTATGCTTGTTAGATTGTGTCCAGAGTGGGTCATAGAGGTGATACATCTATCCTGCGTATGTTTGTTAGATTGTGTCTGGACTTTATCATGGAAGGATATGCTTGTAAAGTTTTTTAAAAAGGATGATAAATGTTCTGTTTTGTTTTTCTGAGAAAGTATTCTTGATTCAGCGAGATTTTGGGAATTTTTTGACTTTTTGCATGTGTATATGCCCTCCATCAAAACTTGGGAGATTTGAATTTCATTCTTCAGCAACAGTGCAATCCACATTGCCAACGCAGACTATACCTGGATGCAAACAATCATTGATACACCCTGATTTCACATCTAGAGGTTCCCTCCTACTTCCAAAAGTTAAGACCCTTGAGCAATGTGAAAGCTTTAGCTTCATTGTTCATCTTAGGTTCCAGGAAGAAAGAGGGTGAGGGAGAACACGCTCTCAGTTCCCTCCTGATTTCACATCTAGAGGTTCCCTGGATGCAAACAATCATTGATACACCCTGATTTCACATCTAGAGGTTCCATCCTACTTCCAAAAGTTAAGACCCTTGAGCAATGTGAAAGCTTAAGCTTCATTGTTCATCTTAGGTTCCTATGATGAATGAGGGTGAGGGAGAACACCCTCTCAGTTCTAACAGGGCTGCGTTGCCTTTAGGAGCTCCAAAAAAATTCAATTTAAAAATCCTGGGGTTTCCAAGAATAAGCATTATGCTTAAACATCTTACGAGTTAACCCATTCCATTAACAAGGATTGTGAATGTACCACATTATTCCAGTATTCTTGTCTATTATATTGCCCAATCTACTGGATCCTGTCTCCCAACTTGTGACCCTAATTATCTAATTTTATGTAATTAAATTAATAATCAGGTGGGAGGCTTTGCAAGCTTATGCTTTTCTCTGTGGGAAATGCCCAATTTTTGTGAACCCATTTTTGAAGGCATGGTACTGTTTGTCTACTTTTGTGTAACCGATGAGAAAGATAGGTTGGTGGTCTTGAAAGAAGCAGCAAGAATGCCCCAAAGATTGTCACTTTGCTATTGGCATGAAATATTGATTTTCGCCTCTATACATCTGTTTTGATTTATCTGTATATGCATTGACCAACACATATTTTCACAAGCCTTGTGTGAAATTATGTGTTGGAACTCATATATTTACTCTAAATTCTCAGGTGGTTGAACAGGAGCAGGTAATGGAGGATACTAGAGACAAGATCAGCAATCTCAACAATAAAAGTTCACTGATTTTTGTTCTTGCAGAAGAGGTATTCCACTTTATTTTATTTTTATCATATAGTTTCTTTTTTGTTTCCTTAGCTACCATGGTGCCTGTGGCCATTGTGGGGCAATATGAACAGATGAATTTCCAATTTAATTTGTTTGAGTTTCTGTTTTTGGACTTCAGTTTTGTGTTATACTAGTTATAGTAGAAAGTCTCTTACTCATGCATTTTTCTAGGCTTATATTTTGTATCCTTGTTATCTGATGCATTGTATTTTTTTTTTTATTTGTGTATAATATACACTTTGTGACAATGAAGCATTTTATTTTTCTTTTTAGTCAGCATTTATTTCGCATATGCATTATCTTGACATAATTACTCTAATAAACAGCAAAAGCCTGTTGAAAAGGAATCACATGTCAAAGATGAGGATGATGAGATGCCAAACAACTTGGAGAATGGTCGCATTGCATTAGTCACAGAGAAAATGGTTAATGAGGAAAAAGGGTATGAAGAAGCATGTTTGGAACACCAAGATGCAAAGAATGAAATATCAATCAAGGAACAAATGGATGTGAGTTCACTGATTTCTTGAGATGAATTCAAAGACGAATAAGGCAGAAGCTCATCAATTTCCTTTGTCAAAGAGGAGATCCTACCTTAGTTTTTGAGGAAATTGAAAATAATATCTTGTTAACTGATATGTTTCTGTTTTGAAAATATTTAAGTTCTACTTTCGTTTAAGTGAGAAACAATCATTTATCTATTTGTGTCTTCAGTTACTTTCTACAGCTAAAAATCTCTTTCAAGTCTTTTTCTAGGCCTTTGTACTTCCACAGAACCTTTGATATTGGTCACTTGTTTAGTATTCTAGGGACCTGAAGACTATATATCATATGGCAAAATGTCCTTCGAATATATACTTATACACTAAGTAGCCGGTTCGGGTTCGGGTTCGCGGGTTCGGTTCGCCGGTTCGGCAAAAATTTTGGGGGGGTGGGTTCGGTTCGTCTTGGGTTCGTTAGTACAAATTACAAAAAAATGTAAAAATATATATATATATATGCAGCCTAGAAGCATGAATAGTATATTTATATGTATATACATGTGTGCTTATATACATGCATAGATATATTTATGTATGTATATGGTATTTATATGTATATACATGTGTGCTTATATTAATTTGGTTGTATCTGACTATGTCCTATTTACTTATCAGCTTGTGAGTAGGTTTAAGGAGACAGTTATTAATAGTGTTGATCGTTGTGTCCTGCTTGTCAACCATCAGGTTCTTTAAATAGGTTTTTCTTAGTCAGGGAAAGTAGTCTGATCCTTGGCTGGTCATCTCTGGTATATTTCTAAGTAAGAACTTATATGAATAAAGATATACTTCTTTTAGTCTACCTAGTATTCATTGCTGTTTATGTTCATTACTATTAAGTATTAAGTACTAGTCTTATCAGATATAGGAGTAAAGAACAGTGGTGTAAGAACTGACATTGTAGTTTCTGTAAATTCTGAACTGAGGGAAAAACTAAACTGAAATATGATATTCTGTTGTTTTTGTTTTAATTTTCAATATTGGAATATGAAAATTCCAGAACACCCAAAATCCAAGAAAAAATCATATTGCACTTCAAAAAGCATTATTAAGCAACATAAACATAAAGGAAACTCTTTGGAGAAGAGATGTGTGTTAGCTGAGGGCTAGGGCTTATATTCTCAGTTGTATCACAAGCTGATAAGTAAATAGTACTCAGCCTCTTGGAAT
This sequence comes from Sequoia sempervirens, assembly GCA_007258455.2. Taxonomy (NCBI): domain Eukaryota; kingdom Viridiplantae; phylum Streptophyta; class Pinopsida; order Cupressales; family Cupressaceae; genus Sequoia; species Sequoia sempervirens. Next base: position 296,473 of record VDFB02330967.1, on the reverse strand, counting down.
GAAAATGCTTGTTTGCAAAACAAATGAATGAAAATGAGGCAGTTTAGGTGTTTAACATGTTTTAGAGGTCACTTTTAGGGTTCCCATGGGCGTGGGTCAAAGTCAAAAGGAAGGAAACATTAAAAAAAACAAAAAAAAATCACTTTTTGCCACTAGATTGCCCGGGTTCGGCTTGGGTTCGCCTTGGGTTCAGGTTCTTTCAAATGCAAGGACCCTGTAATACCCGGACCCAGAACCGAAGGACCAACCATATACATATATATGTATGTGTATATATATACATGCACACATAAGTACATACACATAGGGACCTAAAGACTATATATCATATGGCCAAAGGTCCTTAGAATATATACTTATACATATATGTATATGTGTATGTGTGTGTGTGTGTGTGTGTGTACATACAGACATACATATACATATATGTGTACACATATCTATATGCATGCGTATGTAAATATATATACATATATACATATATATTTATGTGTATATATATACATGCACACATAACTACATACACATACATATATTTGTATATATTTACAATTTACATATATGCATATGTATATATATTTACATGCATACATATACATATATACATATGTATACATATACATATATATACTTATACATACATATACATATATGTACATATATGCATATGTATATATATTTACATGCATACATATACATATATATACTTATACATACGTATACATACATATGCATATATATACATAAATATACATATATATATATATATATATATACACATAGACAAGTATATATATATATATACACATAGACAAGTATATATATATATATACATTGTTTATCTTTTCTCTGTGATTATGGAGCATTTTTATCATTTCTTCGTATTTAACATTTATGTCAATGCCTTTTATTTTGAACATGAAATGTTTTGATATGATTGCATTAATAATTAGCAAAAAATGGATGAAATGTATATACATACACATGTAAATGTATGTACAAACTGTCATTATATATACATATATGTATGTATGTTTGTATGTACTTACATATGTATATATGTACATAAATGAATATATATGTGGCACATTTATTTACTTTTTTTTCTGTGATTATGGAGCATTTTGTTCATTTCTTGGTAGTCAACATTTATGTCAATGCTTTTTATTTACTCTACACATGAAATGTTTTGATATGATGCATTAATAAACAGAAAAAAATGGATGGAAATGAAGTACATATCAAAGGAAACGATGATGAGATGCAATTCAAGTTGGAGAATGGTCACATGCTAATAATTACAGAGAAAATGGCCAAAGAGGAGAAAGAACTTGAACAAGCACGTTTGAAACAACACGATGCTAAAACTAAAATGCCAGTCATGGGTGAAACTCCAGAGCTTGACAAATCCATGTTTGCCAAATTAGACAGTCTTCTTACTCAGACTCAATTGTATTCAGAGTTCCTACTTGAGAAGATGGATGACATCACCGTGGTAAGTTCTTAAGGCCTTTTGTGCCTTCTGTTTCTAAATATCAACACTTTGTCCTATCTTGAATTTCCTCTGAATATGCAGAGTGCAAGAGCAAATGGCAATGCAGTATCAACTCGAGGAAGAAGGAGAGGAAGATCAAAAAAAGCCGCTGTCAGCAATGTGGTAACTTTGCTTTGTTATTGTGTTCCATCAACATTAACAAATTATAGTCACTAAAACGATAAGAATGCACACTAGCATCATGACCTATATTTAGTTTTATTTGTTAGTTGCCGATAATTTTCTTTGCTATTTTTCTCTTAACATTTTAGACACTTCAACTAATGATCTATTTCCCTTGATAGGCTTTATTGGTTTGATTTTTTTCTTTCCTTCTGTACCTTTGTTTGATTCATATCTTCTCTGGAGGCAGTTACGATTATATTCATGGAGATGAATATTTTCTTAGTTTTAAAATTTTAACTCATTGGCTGGCAGGCTGTTGCAGAAAGCTGGTGTTACATATGAAACATTCCATCTAGATTATTAATAAACCACAGAATTTAAATTCTACATAGAAATACCTTAGATAATAAATTGCAAATGGGTAATGTAGAAATTAATGCTATAGTAAGCATGCTCTGTTGATATATACAGTGCAAATCTGTGCTTTCTTATATGCATGATTTTTTGAAAAAGTTTGGACAGAAATTCCTGTGCTCTATGTCAAATTATGTGAATTTTGTGCCATACAAGCCCCGAGTCCTGATTCTCTCTTTGTGGTCTATATAAATCAGGCCCAGAAGAAAGCAAGAGTTGCAGTAGAGGCTATGCTCACAAATCGTGAGAAAGATGGACTTGATGAAAGCTCTGATGTTTTACTGGATGAAGAGAGCCTGTGGAAAGAGCAAATGGAGCTCATACCTCTGATGACTGGAGGAAGGCTAAAATCATACCAAATGAAAGGGGTGAAGTGGATGATTTCGCTGTGGCAAAATGGACTTAATGGAATTCTTGCTGATCAAATGGGTCTTGGAAAGACTGTTCAAACTATTGGGTTCCTTGCACATTTGAAGGGAGAGGGATTGCATGGACCTTTTCTAGTGGTTGCTCCACTTTCCACCCTTGCAAATTGGGTGAATGAATTCAATAGGTTGGAACCAAGCTGTTTGCAGTTATTTTCGCATGCAACTACAAGCAGCATTTTAGTTTAAGTCTCATTGTATAACTGAATGCTCTGATTTGTAGATTTGTTCCAAGTATGAAAGTACTCCTTTATCATGGATCAAAGAAGGAACGTGCTGAACTAAGGAGAGAGCATATGCCCAAAACAGAAAACCCAGACGCAACATTTCCTGTTGTTATCACGTCCTATGAGGTTGTCATGTTTGATCGCAAGTTTTTTACTCAATACAAGTGGACATACCTAGTGGTTGATGAGGTACGTTGTATATTGGCTTTGGATTTGTACAGTTTTTTATTGCTTGTTTTGGTTTTCTAGCCTGGGCAACTGACTGGAAGTTCCTCTGTATGTCAGGGACATCGATTGAAGAATCATGAATGCAAATTGTTGAGGGAACTGAAGTTGTTAAGGCCCAGAAATACACTGCTCTTGACTGGCACTCCTTTGCATAATAACTTGACAGAGCTTTGGTCCTTGTTAAATTTCATCTTGCCTCAAATTTTCACATCCATTCATGAGTTTGAATCTTGGTATCAAATATCTTTATCATTGTCAATTTCATTTGATGGTGTATTTTCTTTTCATAAAAGTTCTTGCAATTGTACCACTTCATTATTTAGTTTAGATCTCCTAAGTGTTTTTATGTTTTTAAACTTTATTATATGGTAAGAATTAGCTTAGGAGAATGAATATATAGAAGTAGGCTTGATTACAAGTTCTCTAATGATAGAAAGGAGATCTTATGGTTGTTTCTTTCAAATTGCAAGATAATTGTTATAATGGAAAATGGGAGCAGTTTGATCACAATGATTGTTATATTCATTCTGCAAGGAGCCACCATTGTTGGTGAATATCTTGATGTTTGTTTGGTTTAGAATTCCATAAGTGATTGTTAAGAACAATAACAAACATGTGTAGAAGCAGGGGTAAAAACAACAAATAAGAAGTAAGTGAAAAATTTAGAAATAAAAAATTTATACGTTTTTCAAACTAATGAAGCGCTAGAATTGATTTCTTTATAAATTTGTAATTATCAAGTTTAAATTTTTTTGTTTGTGCTCTTGACAAACCCAGAAAGAAAAAATGACCTTCCCAAACCTTTCCTTGTTTTTGGATAATGAAGACTCCAGCCATTGAGTGCATACAAACATTTGATTAAGAGGTCTATAATTCTCTATCTCGATGTATCCTCCACCCAAAGCATACAAGGGACTAGAGTTGTGCACTCATCTTGTCTGTGTGGTGGCTGCTAAGAGTAGAAAACAAGGACTCCTTGACCATGTGGTGAGTAACCATTGAATCCAAAATCCAATCTGAATTTTGGAGAATCTGTGCTGTAGTAGATAGTGCATGCTGGCTGAAGTGGAAGAAGGCTTGGAAATGGTGTTGAGTTTTCTCAACCTGACTTTAAGAATTGATGACTTCTTCCAACAGGTTTGGTTTGAGTGCCCAACAAAGGAACAAAGGAACAAAGGTTTGGTTTGACTGCCCAACAAAGGAACAAAGTTTATAAAATTTGGGGTCTACCTCATTCTTTTGCTTCCCTCTACCGTATCTTGTTGGGATTGAAAAGGAGGTTTATGTGGTGGGGTTTGGGATCCCAGGGTCTTTCAGGTCATGTACCTGTGCCCTTGGGCTGATGTTGGCTATGGTTGCTTTTGATGGACACACCTGCATGTTCAAATTAGTCTGAAAATTTATCAATTTTCCACAAATTAGGTACCAATTTTAGGGTATAAAGCCCAAATTTGGAGCATCCTGTGGCTGATATGAGTGGGTAAAAAGGCTAAATTACCTTGACATCTTTAGACATGATGGGAAGGTTTGATCATCTTTAAAAGGCTTCTAGGTATATAGAAGTGAAAGATGCCTATATTACAAGAAGAGAAAATTTGCTCTGAAAAAGAGAACGTATTTGGAATATTCAATGAACATTGAAAATGAAAGAAGACTTACAATGCTATGATTCTATGTAATAATTATTGTGGAGATTTGATCCCCGGGCTTGGGGCTCCAAAAAAGAGAACATTATTTGGAATATAATGAAAATGAAAGAAGACTTACAATGCTATGATACTTTGTAAAAAATATTGTGGAGTTGGGGCTCTGAAAAAGAAAAATGTTTAGAGTACTAAATGAAAATGAAGAAAGACTTAGGATGGGACACTTTTAAAAAATTATTGTGCAGATGTGAACCTAGGGGTTGGGTAAAGTCTAGTGTTCCATGGGGATGTATTGGCCCCCCTCAATTTCTTGCTGCTTTCAGGAAAATAGGATGTGGTGACTTTGGGGAAATGCCCTCCAGCCATGCTGCCACCACCACTAACTAGTAGACAAGGGATTCCCCCCCATAGAGGGGATGTTTTCAGAGTACTCCCTTGATTTGTAGACTTAAGAAAAATGCCTAGATGTCCTTGGGGGGACCCTTAGGGGACTCGTTGGTGTCCCTCAAATGCACCAGAAACGTCCAGCTGTCCCATGCATCAAACAGTTTTGGAGTTTGGGCACTAACCCCAATAGCCCTAGATTCGTATGGGCCCTAGCCTCACCCTAAAAACTAAAAAATTACCTATGTTTCTTGGGGATGTGTCCCTGGGTTTTTCCAGGTGTATCTGTACTGGGGATCTTCCGGGGACATGGGGACATCCCCTAGCCATCCCCATTAATTTTTTTTTGCAGGAAGCATCTCGAGGATGGGGATGGGAAAGGGATGGGCAGGGGACATGGGGATGTCCTTGGGACAGCTGGGGATGTCTTAGACCACCCTTAACCGTTTCAGGGACAGCCAACCATCCCCTACTAGTGTAGTTGAGTTTTATAAGAAGAAAACCCCAAAATTAAAAAAATAATGATTTATTAAGTTTTATGATTTATTTCAAATCCTTGTTGAGATTTTATAGAGGAATTTGTTCCATGACAGCGCTATTGCTTCTGCATTTGGACAAAATTATAATATATGAAGGAACCATGCGATAAAAGTAGTGGAAGAGTGTCTATAAAGTTTAAACTTCAATGCGTTTTAGCCACAAAAAAAGATATAGCACAGACATGTACAAAGGAAGAATAAAAAACCATTGTGGTTCACCTCAAGTTTCAGGGAAGCCTCCTTTTATTTTGCGTTGTTAGGTGGAAGTTGCAGCAGCAATATTGCTGCTGTTGTTGGCTCTTGGCTGCACTGCTATTTTTACAATTCCAGTCTTTATTATTTTAATCCCATGTTAAATTTAACTACTTTAATGCCTGTTTCAAATACTGAAAATTTGGTATCTGTGTAAAGGCATAGTGTGTATATCTATATACAATCTAGACGTATTGTTTTGATGTTTGTAAAGTTGGACATTGTATTTTTTATATCTGCAAGATTGATATGTAAATAGAAGGTATGCACTTCTTCAAAGGTTAGTTTCATTATCTATTTGAAATTTATGGTTTCTTTTACTTTCCAAGCTTTTAAAGTTATTACTATTTAATTTAATTTGTTTGACTTTCATGTCAACTCTATTGTTTTTTATTTAGGATTCTATAATGTACATGTTAATATGATGAATGCTTTATCATTGTTATGATATTATCAATGTTATCATATGAATATTTGAAATTTCCCTATATTATTAAAATTTTCCCAATCTTTTATATAGCTGTCCCCTTTGCCACATCCCCTGTCATCACCAAAAATGGCCTAAAAAAAATCTGTCCCCGAAACACGTCCCCCCATCCCAGAAACTTGGTGGAACATAGAAAAATACTAGCCCCCTCATCATTTAGACTGTTCAGATACTTAAGCTTCATTTTTAATTCTTTGAAGAATGAAGATTTGGTCAGAAATAGCGAGGACTTGGTTTTGGAGAAAACATGAAAATGGTAGGTGCCATGATGGCATGTGCGATAGGGGATGCATTACGAGCACTGCCCCTAGACCCCTTGTGAGGGGCATTTTCCCTCAACCCCGCTGTTGTTATGAGAGGCACTGCCTGCCATCCCCAAATCAAGGTCCTTGGTCTCCCCCTGGGGCCTGGGGTTTTGAAACTCTGTAGCAAGAATCTCAGCCACATTCACATTCAAAGCTTTAATGCATAAAAGATGACTCACAAATGCTATGGGCAGTAGCTACCTTTCAGGCATTTTTGGTAAGATATATTGCAAAACTTACAAAAACCCATATGCTACTTTTGTGCTAGGAAGTAGGAGCTACAAGAGATGCCTCTATTACAAGGAGAGAAAATTGGCTCTGGAAAATAGAACATATTTATAGTACTGAATGAAAATGAGGATTTACAGTCTCTGCTACCATGTACATACTATTTTTGGTGCTTTTTTAATAACTCAGGCATATTGCAGAGTTTCAAATATCTCTATGTTACTTCCACACACAAACTCAAAACTCTTATGCCATTGTAAAGAGCTGCAAGAGATTGATAGGCAAACAAAGCAAAGCATAAAAAAATATGGCAAATTGAAAGATACAGAAAAGACTCTAACCTTGAACTCTCCTGTATTTGGAGAAAAACATTATCACAGTAATCAAAATGCATATTGGTAAGCACAGTAAAGTGTATAAATTAGGTATATGCTAGCAGGAAGCTAGCCACCAAGTCAACCGCCTCCTTGCAGAACAACATTTTCAAGATCTGTACCTTGTAGAAAAGCAGATGGCACAAAATGAAGCTGAAAGAATCAAAGTTCTCTGTGCACACAACCCTACATGTTTAAAATTTAAATCAATGGAGTTGTGTTTTTATTGTACTCACCAACTTATATCTGAGACTCTTCCTTGGATTCCCTGGAATAGAAGTAGAGAAATTGAAATATCCTTAGCTCGTATTCATTTCATACTGCTTGAATGTTTGCATGAGTGCATATTGTTTTAATGTTTTCATGAGGTTTGTTTCAGAGCATGGTTAATTTAATGCATGTAACAGTACAAATTGCCTTCCTAGAACAGTCCACGATTGGTATGCATGGCACCTCTCAAGACCTTGCTGTGACTATGAATTTGACAGTACAGCTCCTAGTAATCTCTGCGATTTCCTTGACCAATCCTGACTGATTCCTTCAATCTGTATTCTGCAATGTGAATGCTGCAATCATATGATGATTTGGGGTTTCTGTCCCACTCATCTCAAGACCAGGGGTTTCGTCCTGGAGAAGACTTTCTTCATAGCTCGATAGAGAGAATAATATCAAAATGAGTTGTGAATGTCTTCCACAACCCAATCCATTCCTTCACAAAAAGCCATCGAATCGCTTAAAAAAATCTTATTTCCATATTAATAAGTCGCCCTTTGCAATAATACTAGACTTAGACATTAATTTATTGATCACCTTGATGAGTCGCCTAGTAATAATGAAATCTTCACTTAAAAGTGGCCCCATAGCTATTTGGACTCTTATTTAATTATTCTCATTATTCCCTTGTTTATTTTATTTTCTAACCTCTGGGAATAGAGAAGGCTAGAAATTTCCCTCATGATTATTCATCAAGCGGAAAGGGACATTACAGTCCTCCCTTCTCGGGATTGTTGGTCCTCTAGCAATCTCAAATTAGGATGCTGCAGAATCTCTTTCCCTTCCCATGTTGCATCTTCAACTGGTAAATCTTTCCATTTGATCAGATATTCTCGAATCACTTTGTTTTTCAGCTTCCTCTCTCTCCAATCAGCAATAGGAACTAATACCAAATTTCCTTCATCAAATGAGGAAGCTCTGGCGATGTCACAACTTGTTGGCCCAATGCCTTCTTGAGGCAAGAAACATGGAAGACGTTGTGGATTTTATTGCCCTCAGGAAGCTCCAATTCGTATGCAACCTTGCCAATTCTCCTCACTATCCTATAGGGCCCATAAAAATGTGGCTTAAGTTTTTCTGCACCACTTTTTTTCAGTGTGGATTGCCGGTATGGTTGTAGGCGCAGAAAAACTAAGTTCCCAACCTCAAATGATCTCTCAACTCGGTGCTTGTTTGCATGCATTTTCTGCTGATTCTGCGCATGTTGAAGATTGTCCTTCAATGCCTTGAGAATATTCTGATAGTTCTACATTGTCTCCTTTGCCCGAGGGACCTTGCTATCATCAAAGGCCAAATCTATAAATGATAATGCATCATACCCGTATAAGGCTCTGAAGGGAGACATGCCAATCGACATGTGGTAGGTGGTATTGTAGCAATACTTCCCTAAATACACCCATATGATCCAAGCATGTTGCTACCCTAAAACATAATTTCGTAGATAGCCCTCAATCCATTAATTTACTATCTCTATCTAACCATTGGTTTGAGGATGGTAGCTCGTGCTCGGTGTTAGCTCTGTACCTGCCAATCAGAACAACTCCTACCAACACATACTAAGAAATCTGTTGTGACGATCACTGACGATTGTTTTGGGGAGTCCATGCAGCCTGAACACCTCTGAAGAATAATTCTGCCACCTGGGGTGTTGTGTAATTGGTAGTTACAACAAAGAAATGGGCATATTTTGTTAGTCTATCCACAACTACATATATGCAATCTCTCCCCTGAACATGTGGAAGTCTTGTAATAAAGTCCATGGATATTCCTTCCCACATCTGTTCAGGTATTGACAATGGCTGTAGAAGACCTGAAGGGGGAACATGTGTTTTGACTTGTTCTGTTGACAAGCTAGGCACTCTCTAACATACTGCAACACATCATCCTTCAATCCCTTCCAAGTGAACCTCTCACAAATTTGATGATAAGTTTTGAAGAAACTTGGATGTCCTGCTAGAGGTGTATCATGCATAGCCCTCAAAATCTTGGCCTTCAACTTTCGACCATGGTACAAGATAAATTATGTTCTTATAATAAATGATGTCATCAACTACTGAATACCTGGCATCCTGTACTTAGCCATCAATTAAATCATAGGCAAAAATATTTTTGGTGTATTCAGCCACTAATTGAGATTTCCAATCAACTGAAATCTTAGTGAGAGCAAAGTGTTGGTTTTCAGGAAAGATCGGCAACAATATTCTTCTTCCCCTTAATATACTCCACATCGAAGTCATAAGCTTGAATCTTGCTCACCCATTTTTGCTGCCGCTCGTTCAAGTCCTGCTCCAAAAAATATTTGAGACTGTTGTGATCAGTTTTGACCACTAATTTAGTCCCCATTAAGTACTGCTTGAACTTAGCTAGTGCATGCATAATTGCTAACATCTCCTTATCATATGTGGAGTACAGCCTCTTTGTGTCCCTCAACTTTCTTCTCTCATATGCAATCAGATGTCGATTTTGCATTAGTACTGCACCAATTCCCTTACACGATGCATCACACTCCAAGACAAACGGTTGTGTAAAATCTGGGAATGCTAATACTAGACATGAGCTCATGACTTCCTTGAGCTTGTCAAATGTTACCTGTGCCTTCTTAGACCAAAGACATGCACCTTTCTTAGTAAGGTCTATCAAAGATGACGCCAATTGTGAGAAACCTCTCACAAATCTCCCGTAGTAAGAGCACAAACCCAAGAAGCCTCTCAAGTCTGATATATTCTTCAGTGGCAGCCAATCTAGAATTGCTTGTATCTTCTCTTGGTGTACTTTCACACTATCAACCCCAATCACATGTTCGAGATAGAGTATCTCAGTCATCCTGAACTCACACTTGGAAGCCTTTGCGTAAAGCAATTGAGCCTCCATGATACTCAACACTACATCCAAATGATGCAGATGATCATCCCATGTCTTGCTATATATCAATATGTTGTCGAAGAAAACCAAAACAAATTTCCATAATTGCTCACAGAATGTGTGATTCATGCACGACTGGAATGTGGCTGGTGCATTTGCGAGTCCGAATGGCATGACAAGGAACTCAAAATGTCCGTAGTGACAACAAAAGGCAGTTTTATGAATATCTTCTTCTCGGACTTGTATCTAATGATAACCTGAACGAAGATCAATCTTGGAAAAATACATGGCCCCATGTAACTCATCAATCAGCTCGTTGATCTTGGGAATGGGATATTTGTTCTTTATTGTCTTCTTATTCAAAGCCCTATAGTCTATGCACATACGAATAGTCCCATCCTTCTTCACTAGAACAATCGATGAGGCAAATAGACTAGAATTGGTCCGAATGTGTCCCATGCTCAGAAGCTCCTTGATTGTCTTCTCAATCTCCTTAAAATGGTGTAGGTGTTGGTAGGGCGTAGTTATTACTTACTGGTTTAGCCCCTTCCTCATTGATCTTGGGAATGGGATATTTGTTCTTTATTGTTGTCTTATTCAAAGCCCTATAGTCTATGCACATACGAATAGTCCCATCCTTCTTCACTAGAACAATCGATGAGGCAAATAGACTAGAATTAGTCTGAATGTGTCCCATGCTCAGAAACTCCTTGATTGTCTTCTCAATCTCCTTAAAATGGTGTAGGTGTTGGTAGGGCGTAGTTATTACTTACTGGTTTAGCCCCTTCCTCAAGCACAAAGATGTGCTCGAACCCACAATTAGGTGGTCAACTTGGAGGAATGTCTCCAAATACTACACTCTGCTTATCCAACACTGTCCAAATGTCAACATGGTAGTGTGGCTTGCTGTCGGGGGTAGGATTGGTAGAAACAAAGCATTGTATTGCCCAATACACCTCTCCATGTCTGAATAAAGTCTCCATCCTCCTAGTTGACACTACTCAAGGACCACCATCAGGCATAGCCTTCAGCACAATCTTTTTATCACCAAACATAAACTCTAACTCCATCCTATAGAAGTCCTAAATGTACCTCTCAAGTGATTGCAACCACTGTAAACCCAAAATTGCATTACCAAGACCCAATACATAGAAGTCAATAGTCAAGGTGTAATCTCCAATTTGGATGCTAAGTTGGGAAACCATCCTGGTGCAACTCAACTAAAACCATCTGCTACAGTCACATTGAATCCCGAAAACTCAACCTGTAGCCCACACTTCACCACTAGACCCTCATCGATGAAATTGTGCGTGGCTCCACTATCCACCAAGTAGACCATGTGTTGTCCTTTAAGGACACCTCTCAAACGGAATGGATGAAGTCTAGGGACTCCAGATAATGAGGCTATGGTGCTCTGGGGAGTCTCCTTAACTCCAAAATTATCCAACTCTAGCTATGGAGCCTGCTCCTCCCGTCCACTATCATCTCTAGCATTGGTCTCAAATGGACCTTGCCTTTCCCAAGGCAACGGTGGCCAGGCTCCCACAACTCCTTGTAGGTGAAGCATAACTTTTTCCTGTGCAGTTCATTTCTAGATTCCTGTTCAGGTTTCAGTGGGGTGTTCTTTTGCTGATTGAAACCTTTGTTGTTTTGATTGAAATCCACTGAAGGTCTCTCTCTGAGGCTGGAAGGGAGGTGTAGTCTCCAAATCAAGGGCTAGGCCAATGGCGTCATGTAGTGTGCTAGGCTTATGAGCCTTCACTAAACCCTTCAATTTGTCACTCAGACCCTCGACAAACAACATAATAACTTGCTTCAGCTGAGCCAAATCCCTGTAATAAACCTCAACATCCTTCCGGTCAAAGCGTGCAATCAGTTTATTGACAAACTCCTCGTATGAAAGTATAGAGGCATGATCCTGTGATACTAACCCATGGTGCCACTAGTCATATGCTACACCCTCTAGATGTATTGTAGCAAATTGTATAGCTTTTTCTTCCTCCATAGGTTTCAAGGACAGGAATGTGTCAAGTTTATGCACCCATGATCTGGCACTTATCTTCCCGCTTCCATTGATGGTCGGTAAAAGAACCTTATTCAATGCTTCCTTGTATTCCTTGGGTTGAGTGTCTTGTCTTGTTTGTCTTTTGAGTCCCCTATCTTGCCTTTCCAATCTGAATTTGGTTTTATCTTTCCGCTGATTCATAAACAGATTCAAATTAATTAATTGTCTCACATCAGGTGGAAGAGCTCTGTATTTATCGTAGGCCACCATAACATCATCAGTGATGTGTGTCTCTTCCTCCACCTCTGGAATTGCTTCTTCTTTAGTTTGCCTTGGCAAAAATGTAGGACAAAGAGGCCGATCAAACTTTCTGCTCACTGTCCTAACAGCATTAGAGGCTGCTCTACCTTGATTTCCTTGTCCATCATCGCTTTTGCTGTGATCACTACATGATCTTCTCAATCTTGCATAATCCACTCTCATTTGACCCATGGCTGTAATCATATGATCTTGGAATTGCTGTAGCATTTGCTGTTGCTGCTGGGCAAAGGTGGTCAAGAAATCATTATGCTGATTATTCAAATCCCCTTGGCAGGCTTCCATCCCTTCTTTCACCCATCTTTGCTTCAACTGGGTTAATATCAGCTCCTTCTTCCTGCTGTCCTGACCTGCTTCTGGTGAAATATTTGTGTGATCCTGCTTCTCTAGGGTGCATAGAATCAAATCAATTGATATGCAATAACCCACTTTCACAAATTGATCAAAAAGCAACATACAATCGTGCCAGAACTTTCCAGAACTAACATGCATTGGTAACCCTCTTCTTAAACTGCTCCCAAACTGACATGCAACGCTGAAACCCCAACAGCTTGGCAAGATCACCAGCTCTGATGCCACTGAAATATCCTTAGCTTGTATTCATTTCATAGTGCTTGAATGTTTGCATGAGTGCATATTGTTTGAATGTTTTCATGAGGTTTGTTTCAGAGCATGGTTAATTAATGCATGTAACAGTATAGATTTATAATGAATTACAGAAACAATATATCCAATGAAACTGTAGAACTTCAGATAATTTATTGAACCCCTAGATACTACAAGTTCATATGACATACCAGATTTATTTATGTAAAGCCAGTAAATGCAGCACTGGCTGTGATTTTTGATAACAAACCGCCTTCCTAGAACAGTCCACGTTTTTGCATGCATGGCACCTCTCAAGACCTTGCTGTGACTACGAATTTGACAGTACAGCTCATAGTAATCTCTGCGATTTCCTTGACCAAACCTGACTGATTCCTTCAATCTGTAATCTACAATGTGAATGCTGCAATCATCCGATGATTTGGGGTTTCTGTCCCACACATCTCAAGACCAGGGGTTTCGTCCTGGAGAAGACTTTCTTCATAGTTCGATGAGTTCCGAATGTCTTCCACAACCCAATTGATGCCTTCTATCTTCTTTACAATGCCAATCCATTCCTTCACAAAAAGCCATCGAATCCCTTAAAAAAATCTTATTTCCATATTAATAAATTGCCCTTTGCAATAATAATAGACTTAGGCATTAATTTATTGATCACCTTGATGAGTCGCATAGCAATAATGAAATCTTCAGTTGAAGTGGCCCCATAATAATCAACATGAATAATTAAATATATTTAAACTGCAACCATAGCTATTTGGACTCTTATTTAATTATTCTCATTATTCCCTTGTTTATTTTATTTTCTAACCTCCGGGAATAGAGAAGACTAGAAAATTCCCTCATGATTATTCATCAGGTAGAAAGGGACATTACAGAAATTAGAAATTTCTTTTCTAAAGGTAAAAGTCTTAGACCTGTTAAAAGTGATTCTTAGCTACAGGAACATGAGCCAATTTGGGTACCTAAAATTTATGTTCCTTGGTTCCCTTATAAGTCTTTCCTAGATGCTTTGCTTCTAGGCTTTAGGGCTCCAAACATCGTCTGTCCTACATACTTTGCAATTATCCTCTATTTTCAGCATTTATCCCAGGCTGATTTTATCACCATTTGATGATAACTTCTTGATTACAAGATACTGAAACTCGTAGCTTTCTTTGTGATAATATAGATCACTTCTCAAAGCATTTTTTCTTATATACTTTTGTCTGTTGTGATACTCATCTCCAGACTGTAACTTGTACTATATAAGAATCCATAATGAATTTTTGCATCCCTTGGCTGGCATATGAAATTAATGACTTAATGTTTATCACTACCTCATCTTGTGGTCATTGTGTACTATGCGTAGGGTACAAGAAGAAAATAAGCAAAGGAAAGAACAGGGGAATGGATACTGTCAACAGTGTAAAGGAATACGGGAAAAACATGGTGGGAAATTGCAATAGAAACAATCTGATATTCATGCAATCTAAATGAGAAAAGGGATTTCTTATATAATTATATTATATCTGAATGATTGTAGATTATACATTTGTCCCCATCCTATGTCAGTTTGTATCAGGTCTTATGTTATTTATATTATTTCAATCTATAAGATGATTTTTTGTTTGACTTCTTGTTGCTAAGGCCATTGTACAATCGTATTCTTGATCAAATTCTATCCGCTATGCATTTAACTACCAATATTTCTCCCAAATGAATGAATGGCATTGTAGTAGAAGAATATTTTACTTACATGTAAGTGAATGTGGGTGAATTTCTTCATGAAAACAAACCATTTACCCCCATATTGAACTTCTAATGACACATCAACATGTAACTAAGAGAAGCGTATAAAAAATTTATGCATTTTATTGATATGATGGTTTGTCATTTGACTAATCAATTAGAAGCAACAAGAGTTTCAGGGATTTGTTTTTCTTTTACTGATACGATGAGTTTGGTGAGCAATTAAAATTTAGAATCAAGAAGAATGTTGGAGATATACTGAATGATTTTTTTTTAGAAGGTTGCAAAAACAATTGTAGTTGGTTCCTATGGCAACAAAGATGTATTGGTTCATTCATTTGATAGGGCTTTCAAAATATCTCCAGTTTGCTTCATTGATATGATCATCGTCATATAGATCAAATTTTGCAGTGTTACCAACTCATGGCAAGAAGGATGACAATCTTATGCGCTGTATATCCATGTCAGTTTTAGTGAATAGATATATACGCCTTTTTAATTGGGCATGTTATTTTCATAGAATAGAGCTCATTTTTTATAGTAAACTGTCCATCCACATCCTCAAGAGTATATTGTTGTTGAGTTGTTTTGGTTGCAATGATGAAGGATCAACAACATGCCTTTAAAGATAATGCCTTTAAAGATAATATACCTTACTGCTCATACATGCATTACTGGATTGCATGTTATGCCATGTTGTTTTTAGAATATGTCCAATCTCACTTCATTGATGTGATGATAATTGTCATAGAGATTAAATTTTATTGTGTAACCATCTCATGGCAAAAGGGAATACCAATCTCTTTTGCTATGTATCTATGTGGGTTTAAGTGAAAAGATATACATGCCTTTCAGTTGGATATG
Organism: Sequoia sempervirens; assembly: GCA_007258455.2. Classification (NCBI taxonomy): domain Eukaryota; kingdom Viridiplantae; phylum Streptophyta; class Pinopsida; order Cupressales; family Cupressaceae; genus Sequoia; species Sequoia sempervirens. The sequence goes on along the minus strand of VDFB02330967.1, from coordinate 280,645 downwards.
TTATTTTCAAAGAATATGGCTCGCTTTTTACAATGAACTGTACATTCACATCCTATAGAGTTTATTGTTGTTGTGTTGTTTTGGTGACCATGATGAAGGATCTACGACATGTCTGTAAAGAAAATATACTTCTGCTTATACATGCATTGCTGGATTGCACCTTAACTTTTTGAGTTTATTTCCAGGTTTAATCTATCTGGGAGGAATATGAATGGAACACCACAGGAAGAAATTGATGAAAAAAGAAGGGTTCAAGTGTGTATTCTTTTTACCTGTATGCTGAAATGATGATGTAGCTGGTTTGTGTGTTTTCATTTTCTTCAAATTTAATTTGATACTCTCGTATTCAAATTTTGCAATTTGTTTCTAGGTAATCTCAAAGCTTCATGCAATTCTCAGACCCTTTCTTCTGAGAAGGCTGAAAGAAGATGTGGAGAAAGATCTTCCTCTGAAAAAGGAAATAATATTATATGCACGAATGACTAAACATCAGAAAGAAATCCAAGATCATCTAATAAACAAGACTCTTATTCCATATCTACATGATAAGTCAGTAAATGGTAATTACAACTTGTAGAATTGCAACATGGATATTACTCCTATGGTTATTATGTTCATACAGGCATGACATACCTAGCTAAAAACATTAACAAGTTTTGTGTTCTGTTGTGAAGATTCTTAGTTCTTATTTGTTTCTTTATGTCTTTGGAAGAACTTATTATATGCATTGATTAAAATTTTCTACTCATCTCAACTAGAAAATTTAATAAGGCAGATTTTCTCTTACAGGTACAAGAGCTCAAAAAACCACTTTAGATAATTTGATGATTCAAATGCGCAAGAATTTCAACCATCCTGATCTACTGCAGTCACAGTTTGAGATTTCTTGTATGCTTTTATCATGACTGAATGAAAAATTTGGTCTTAAGGCAATCTGATTTGTGTTTTTTTTATTGATGGACTGTTGTTCAAACCTTTTTGAGATAAAAACTGATTGGACTTGGTTCCCATCTCAGTTGACTATCCTCCAGTAAATGAAGTGATGGAACAATGTGGCAAATTTCAGCTTCTAGACAGACTTCTAAAACATTTGAAACCCAGAGGACATAAGGTGAGGACAGGTTCTTGTATTCTGGTCATTGGTGTTTATCAAAATTCAAAATCTATGCTGTAATCCTTATCCTGAATATGTGGACAGGTTCTTGTATTTTCTCAATGGACTAGAGTGCTAGACCTGCTGGAGTACTGTTTGAGTGAGATGGGCCATGAGATGTGTCGCATCGATGGAGGAGTTAAATTAGCTGATAGACAAAGACAGGTTATTCTCAAACTGGTGGACTTTATAGTAGTTGTACATGTCATGAAACTGATGCCCTACACTTTTTTGGAGGAAGTAACTTGATTTTTCATAGTTCAATTACTGAGCGTTTTATTACTACTCGTTGTATACTAGTTGCTAATTGTGATTTCATTCACAAGCTTTATGTGGCAGTTGAATGTAATGATGGTTTGATTGGATAATTCAGATAAACGATTTCAATAATCCAGGAAGTAATCTTCACGTTTTTTTGCTAAGCACCCGTGCCGGTGGACTTGGAATAAATCTTGCCACAGCAGATACTTGTATTATTTATGATAGTGACTGGGTAAGGAAATTGTCATTGCAGAATGATATTATGTATATGGACTTGTTTGGATATTGCATTTTGTAAGTTATGTTTTGTATCATTTTGGAGATTAACTGGCATTTGACATCTTTACAGAATCCACAAATGGATTTACAAGCTATGGATCGATGCCATAGGATTGGGCAAACCAAGCCTGTGCATGTTTATAGGCTTTGTACGGCTCACTCTGCTGAGGTAAGGTCATGTGCTTTATTGGACCCTGAAACATTCCTGCAAATAGGTAATGGTCACTGATGTTTGTGGATGGTGAAAAATAGTGTTAGATGCTTAAAGTGTTGCTCAATTGGGACTTGAAGCATTCCAGCAAACAGCTAAAAGTTCACTGATGTTTGTGTGGTTGATGAAAAATAGTGTCGGATGCTTAAAGTTGCTTCTGGCAAGTTGAAGTTGGAGCATGTGGTGATCGAGAAAGGTCAGTTTTGCCAGGACCGGACTATTCGCAGTCTCTTTAAGGTATGGATTTAGATATTTCTAGCTTGGTTATCTTTGACGACTAGAATTTAATGTTACATAAATGGGTCCATCTGAACATTTTGAATTTTGAAATTCATTAGAGCTCTAATTTCACCAGAGGATTGCCAATCTCATAGAATGATTCAGTAACCGATATTGCATCGATGGATAGATAATAAAGAGTAACAATGTAATGTCCTTACCTGGCTTTGCCCTAAAATTCGCTCGTTTGCCCTAGTATTTGTTTGTTGATTAGGTTTAGGGTTTCTTCTTTCAAGGGAATGTTCTCTCTAATGAAATAATCTTGGATTGGAATTTGTATTCACCATATTAGCAACATATCTGTTAGCATTAATATTTAGATATCCAAGATATAAACATAATCACAAAAGCAATCATGAAGATAGAGAAGGAGTGGCATGGGTAGATCCGCCCGAAGCTATCCATCTAAGCCCAAGAGCACAAGCGTCTGACCAAGACTACCCACCTCTTGGCCCCAAGCGGCAGGAACGTCTGACCAAGACTATTCCACCCTTGGAGTGGCATGCTTAGTGGAAATACTTGTACCTGCTTTCTCTACCCATGTCATCACCTCGGAAGACACTTAACCTATTGGGGATGGTAGGGGGAGCATATAAGTGGCCCAGGCCTACCACCCCTCCACGGCCGTGGCGGATCTTGAGTGGGACCCCCACCCCGTCCATGGCCCACCCATGCCTTGGGACTGGGTGGACTATGAGTGAAATTTCCACCCCTCCAGGGCTCATCCCTGCCTGAGGTTCCGGGGATGGATTTGAGTGGGGTTTTTAGGCACCACTTCCCTCACACCCTTCCTCCCAATAAGTTGCAAACACTCATGAAGACAATCTTTAAACAATCAAATATATTTGCATTCATCTAGGATTAATTTCATAATCAAGTCATTGCCTATAACCAGTATAATACTAAAGAGAAATCAATATCAATCCATAGCATTATAATTGTGATAATATTAAAGAAAGCATTGTACTAATAGTTAGATCAGCAACATCTAATGTGTATATTTAATTCTAAAGAAAGCATTGTACTAATAGTTAGATCAGCATCTCTTTCTACAGAAGATATATAATTGCTAAAAGACAATGCATCGACCAACATAGAAGTCAGAATTGATTCTCAGAAGTGCAGTAATCTTAATAAACAGATCATGGGCTTGCATGCTCCATTTCAGACTTGTAGGCATAAAGACATTCAAAGATTAGAACAACATGGACACCATCTGAATGGAGGTAGGCTATTGGTCATGTAAATAGAATGCAGAATCTAGAACTAGTGCATCGCATACTTAAGCAATAAGCATATATCCCTGAGTGAGTTTTCTATTCTGATATTTAGATATTGCTAAATATTAAATACTAAGTGAAATCACATCACCTGATTCAGTGGTCTAGTCTCCTACTGTAGATTCTATTGAATGCCTATTTTCTATTCCCTTCTCCAGGCCATAGTGAATTCTTTTATGACTGTTCTATCTCTACCTCTATTTTCCACCTCTTTGTATCTCTATACTTGCACAGAAAGGTTGTGTCTTTGAAGGAAAACGTCCATCCACAAGGTTGTGACTTTTAGTTAAACAATTTATATTAATTATTGCTTGTGGAAGTATTAATCGTGGCTCTGTAATATTTCTCCTTATTAATTTTAACTTACCACGATATCCTTTTGACCCACGAACCTGCTGTCAGAATCTCTACGTCACCATCATTGACTTTAATCATGTATTAAGATGACCTGAGCATTCAACCACGATTAGATAATGTTAATCGTGATGTCCACGGGAGTAATCTGGGCATAGACACAGCTCCTTCATCCTCATATGCTCCTGATAGTAGGAATATAATCAGAGCCTTGACATTGCCTTCGACCAATATAATTGTCAATATCTATAATGAGATTGATTTCAAGCACAGGGTGACGAAACCCAATTTATTGGCTTGCTCGGAACTCTTGAGGCTGACGGCATAATTGGTTATGCCTTTTGCAGCCTGAAAATATGTTGAAAATACATATACGCCCTTTCATTAGGCTGCACTCAAGCAAAACCCTCAATGCTAGCAATGACGTATTTACTGCACATATCCATGGTTTTCTGCACATACCAGATGAGGCACAAATCGATAGATCCAGGTGACAGATATTGGTCTCTAACATAACCACGGTTTTCCTGATAGCCGACGGGTTAATATTACTTGGTTATTGATTCTCAATAATAAATATTTCTCTGTAATATAAGTCTGAGAAGTGAGTGCCTCGTCACGACTCCACTCCATGATTTGTGAGGGTGATTATTATGATTATTATAATATCATCTTACGTTAATTTGTATTGTCAATATTATATTAATATGCCTCTTTCATGGCTCATTGTCTTGGGTGTCCTTGTAATGATCATAATCCTAATTATATTTACCATAGTATTATTTAAGTTTTTAGGTTTATATTAATTTTGATATCTATTATAGCATAGGGATAAGTTTTAAACTGTTAATATCTATCTAATAACATTTATAATATTATAATTATAATATTGTCTTTGACAATTATAATTATATTGAATGGTTAACCTTCTTAAAGCTAATTTGTTATCTTTTTATGTCATGATTCCGGGGACATGACAAACAATGAAGACATGATATTCTGGAAGAAATAGTAGTTAATGAAGTTCATGTTTGAATTTGGCACAGGAAACTGATCTCCTCGCTTTACTTAATCAAGAAAGAGATGAGGAAGAAGAGCTTGTTCAGAGTCAGGAGATTAGTGAATTGAATCTATTACAGCTTTTGGACCGCAGTGACATGATTCAGGGTTCACTTAAAGATGCTGATACTTACTCGCATAATCTTCCTCTCAAGGGTCCTGGATGGGAAGTGGTAATACGAGCTGGAAAGGTTGAAAATATGCTCTCGTCTATTGAAGGATACAAGCATATTGCTGACACAAATATGCAGACAGGAGAGACATGAAAGAAAATAAACGGCTTCAATTCCTGCTAAATGCAATTTTTTTGTGGCCTTACTAATATTGTGGTATGTAACTCTTACACAGTAATCTTTGCATATTTCATGGAACTTGACAACTTGTGGTGGTTGTTCTGCACAGTAATTTATCACAAAATGTCAAAATCAGAGTTACTAACTTGCTTTCATTCATGTGATAATGAAAATGCAGGAGGTGTAAGTGTCTGTAGAGGAAAGGAATTAGACTGGGAATTTGGTTTTTCAACCAGAAGTGACTATATGGTCAATTTTGCTATCAGTTTTGGAAGATTGAATCGGAAGTTTTTTCAATGGATGGACCTCAATTACAAACTTGATATTACCTACAGTTTTTTCAACATCAATCTGGGAGTTGACCGCTTCATTGACAATTTTGCTATCTGTATTAATTGGTTTACTCTAATTTGTGAAATTTGATGCCACTCCACTGACAATGTATGGGGTACCTGTATTCATTGGTTTACTCTAATTTATGAAACTTGATCCCATTCCATTGACAATACAGACGGGGTATCTGTATCAGATTTACTCTAGTTTACCATGAAACATATATTTACTAATAATCTTGCTATCTCCTGCAATATTTTTGCAGAACTTATCAATGCATTGTTTTTCATTGAATCCATCTTGTTTCTGACTACTTCATTGACAACTGTATGGGTATTTCACTGATTTATCTCCTTGTTTTTGAACCATATTTACCAGGAACTCAGGTAATGTGAATGAGGATTGTCTCTATTCGTGTATCACAAGTTTTGGTGACCACATTCATATTTAATATATACTTACACTAAATCATTTATGTATATGTATTCTAATTTTAATGGTATCCAAGAACAGTACAAAAAACACTCTTTGCTTATAAGCAAGAAAACCAGATGACTACATGATAAAGCATTCGAGTGAACTTTGGCTGAAGACATTTTCCGTAAATATTAACAATCTGTTTAGCAAAATTAGGGGTTGATTACAATGTTGACAACTAAAAACTTAAAGAGCGAGTATGTTAGAGAAGTTGCAGGAATTTGTGAAAGGCTAATTATTAAATGTTAGAGCGAGCTCAAAATTATTGCACAAACAAGAGCTGATTATTAAATGCTCTTATATGTAGAAACCCCTTGTTTCCCCTGTTTTCTGAAACTGACTGTTTTTGTTTGTTTTTTTGTGTATTTTGATTTTTTTGGGTTTTTGTGCAATAAAGAGATAATGCGATTTTGCAAGAATTGAATATAAAATTCAAATAAATTCATATAACTCTGGAATGGATAAAATCTATTGAGAATACTGATGCCAAACTATTTATTGAACTTTTGGAATGATTACAAATGAGATCCAATAACATGCAAGTAAAAAGGCAACGATATTTTAATGAAAACCTGGTATTTGCAGCAATAAATGATCTTCAAGAAAATGTACGGCTGAAAAGAATATCCACTTTCTCCTTCTGTTAATGACTGCAGATGATGCTGGGAAGATGTGCGCCCTACCATAGAATTTTAGGGGCCCTCCCACCTTATGCTAGCAGGCTATGCCTTCGGCACCGACCATATGGCCGGGGAATCATAGTTCCGGGGTGGGGGGGAATTCTAGTGGTTCTTTGGTAGTCGGGCCCTTCGTGCTCAGACTGCCAACAAAGATGGCGATTTACTCAAGAAAGAAAAGTACGGCCTTTTAAGAATTGTACGGCCTGGTACAACAGATGTACGGATTTTAGATCAGCAAATAAAGATTTGTACGACCCTTGCAAGAGGTGCAAAATATGAAGCAAAGAATAGGTGCCTCTGTTTGTTGATTGCCAGATGAAATCTAGATTAAAACCCTGACTGGTGAATACTCTGTGAATGCTCTGTAATCTCTTCTGAATGAAGAAATCTCTCTGAAATGCAATAGATCAGTTGGTATCTCACAGCCTATGAATCGCAACACTGAAGATGGCTCGTTCTCCAATGTCTGTAGACAACAGAAACCCTAGGCTCCGTTCTTGGAAGAAGACTTGATCAATTTTCAATATTCTATAACATAATGGCTCGATTTCCAAAGCAAAACCTTATATCTTTTGAAAAGTGCAAATTCCTTCAAAAAGGCATCATTAAAATAATTCGAACTTTTCTTTTAATTATTTCAATAGTCTTCGATCAAATTTTTAATTATAAATTATAATAAAAATTGGCCCCTTCCATGATGGGCGACCCCCTTCAGCTATCCACTTAAGTTATAATATTAAAATATTATAACTTTATAATATAAGCTCCAGAAATAATTAATATTTAATTAATCAATTAAATATTAATATCTCCCTCAAAATGTGTTTGATTCACGAACCGTCTGAAGCTGGTGACTAAGTGAATGATTCTGCACATGATCAATCCATACTACTAAAAATAGCAGGGGTGCCTCGCTGCGTGCCAAATACTGCTAAAAATAGCAACTTAGGCAAAAAGTGTCCGAATGAGCCCGAACGAAAGCCAACTGGTGAAATTCTGACAACTGAAGCCAAGCCAAGCTCCATCAAGACCCTCTATCCATCCTATCAGCCTACGAGGGTCGCATAATAGGCTAATCATATGCTCTGAGAGATGTCAACTAGAAGGGGACATGACATTATATCTCGACAAACATACGAAGATGGATGGATGGCTCTTTATATGTATATAAACATTGGTTACATTTGATGATTGTTTGACAAACCGCAACGAATGAAAGGAATCGCTGCATAGAACTTTCTTGTACAGACTAGTATCTTCTGTTCAACAAAGTAAGGGTTGAGTATAATGCTGGCAACTAAAAAACTTAATACGCGTTAGATAATTCATCGGTATTTGTGAAAGACTAACAGACATAATTGAGAACTTAATTATTCACTCTTACAACTTTTAAGGAATATAATGTATCTAACATCTCTTACAGTTAAAACCCAGATTTGAAGGGTCACTACAATTGTTAATCACAAAACTAGATTGAGAAGTGACTATGACACTGCATGATGATAGAAGGCGTTTAACTAACGTTGGCATCAGCTTACTTTGGTTTCAACGGACAAGGTTTTGGGGTGAGATTACTTTGATATTAAGATGGTTAAAACGGGTCTACCAATTCCATTCTTTCTGTACAAAGAAATCACCTCAAACATGCCTGATTGTTTTCTATCTCATGAGGTTTAACTACTAAAATTACTTATAATCCCTATCCACGGAGAATAAGAGGTACAATACATTTTTATGAGGCAACCGGTATGAGGATGCCAAGTCACATGGACTTAGGAAAGGTGATGGTATTCTATTGATAAGACAGATGTCTTTAAAGCCTGAAGTTCGTTACATTCTTATAATTTTGTCATTGGTTGTCAATTAGAGCCCTAAAGTTAGGTCACTCCCATTTGTGCATAAATGAAGTAGTCTGCCTTAGGGTTTTACATCTAATTTGTAATTAAATATATTTGAAAATAACCACAAATTTTGTGATATTGCTACTAGGATTCGACCGTGTAGTTATATGAGTCAAAACTCATTGACCCATGTTTTATGAGCGATGTTCACAAGAACCCATCTTTCATGATAATGAATGGTCCACTTAGCACTCATTGCATCTAGGTGATGCCCGCAAAGGTGAAGCATTGAGCCTTCTCCAAAGGTCACCCATACTAGTACTACCCTAACTCAAGTGCACAAAATTTTCCCCAAGGTTAAGCTCACTTAGCTTGCAACCCCATTTGCAAAACCTTCAACAAATGTTGTGTCTTATGAACCATTCATTATAGAGCCCCTTTAGCTCATCAATTGATAAGTAGGAGGTATTTTCCACTGCGTGTCAAATTGTGATAATGCTATTAGGATTCAACCGTGTACTTATACAATAGTCAAACTCATTGACCCATGTTTCATGAGTAGTGTGGTTCACAAGAACCCATCTCATGATAATGAATGGTCCACTTAGTACTCATTGCATCTAGGTGATGCTCACAAAGGTGAAGCACTTGGCCTTCTCGAGAGGTCATCCATCCCAGTACTACTCCAACTCAAGCGTACTTAACCATAGAGTTTTCCTCAAGGTTAAGCCCACTTAGCTTGCAACCCCATTTGCAAAACCTTTAGCAAGTGTTGTGCCTTGTGAACCATTCATTATAGAGCCCATTTAGCTCATCAATTGATAAGTAGGAGGTATTTTCCACAACACGTTAAATTGTGATATTGCTATAAGGATTCAACTGTGTAGTTATACGAGTCAAACTCATTGACCCATGTTTCATGAGTAGTGGTTCACAAGAACCCATCTCTCATGATAATGAATGGGCCATTTAGAACTCATTGCATCTAGGTGATGCTCACAGAGGTCAAGCATTGGGCCTTCCCAGGAGGTCACCTCCCACTTATCAATTGATGAGTTAAAGAGGCTCTATAATGAATGGTTCATAAGGCACAACACTTGCTGAAGGTTTTGCAAATGGGGTTGCCAGCTAAGTGGGCTTAACCTTGGGGAAAACTTTGTGGTTAAGTGCGCTTAAGTTGGAGTAGTACTGGGATGGGTGACCTAGGAAAGCCCAATGCTTCACCTTTGTGAGCATAACCTAGAATCCTAATAGCAATATCTCAATTTGACATGTGGAAAATACCTCCTACTTATCAATTGATGAGCTAAAGGGGCTCTATAATGAATGGTTCATAAGGCACAATACTTGCTGAAGATTTTGTAAATGTGGTTGCAAACTAAGTGGGCTTAACCTTGGGGAAAAAATTGTGGTTAAGCGCACTTGAGCAAGGTTAAGCCCACTTGAGCTGGAGTAGTACTTTGGGTGACCTCTCGAGAAGGCCCAATGCTTCACCTCTGTGAGCATCACCTAGAAACAATGAGTACTAAGTGGACCATTCATTATCATAAGAGATGGGTTCTTGTGAACCACTACTCATGAAACATGGGTCAATGAGTTTGACTCTTATAACTACACAGTTGAATCTTGATAGAAATATCACAATTTGACACACTGTGGAAAATACCCCCTACTTATCAACTGATGAACTAAAGGGGCTCTATAATGAGTGGTTCATAAGGCACAACACTTGTTGAATGTTTTATAAATGGGGTTGCAAGCTAAGTGGGCTTAACCATGGGGAAAACTTTGTGGTTAAGCACATTTGAGTTGGAATAGTACTGGGATGGGTGACCTCTTGGGAAGGCCCAATGCTTCACCTTTGTGAGAATTACTTAGATGCAATGAGTGTTAAGTAATTCATTATCACGAGATGGGTTCTTGTGAACCACTACTCATGAAACATGGGTCAATGAGTTTGTCTTGTATAACTACACGGTTGAATCTTGATAGCAATATCGCAATTTGACACGCTGTGGAAAATACCTCCTACTTATCAACCACAAATTTATTCACTAAATGATACATGTCTTTGTTTCACATTTAGTTGGCAAACGAGTATCTAAATTTAGGAAACCTTAATGACTTCATGTCTTGTTTATGCTCAAAGATTGCAATTATAGTCCATTATAAATGCCAAGTGCTTCTATCATCATACAAGTAATAATAAAACACTATTTAGTTCTTAGACTTGTCTACTTCACAATCAAAGTTTCATCCATCAATCATCATGCTTAGAAAATGCAAAACAATACGTTTGTATAAAAAAATAAAAATTCTTCATTTCATAAAACAAATGAGTGGTATATGAATATGGACTTGCTTGGTACTATTGAGATTTATAAGCCTTTCACTAACAATGACTATATAATGTGATGATTTATTGGGATTCAACTATGTACAATTTTAATTCAATTTTTATTGATCCATATTTCATGAGTGTTAGTTCATAGGAACCCATCTCTCATTTGAAATGATAATGCAAGTGACATGAAACCAAGTTCCTTCATCTTGAGATATACTAACAATTTTATTGATGTGAGTTTTGATGTAGTCATGACGAGTGGGTCCCAAGTAAGATTGTACAATTGTGTAGCCCACACAAATAAACACTCTAATGAAAAAATATACACCACAATTGACACTAGATTTACCTTGGGAAAACCATCGGTGAGGAAAAAACCCAATTTCCAAAGATCTCATTTAATAATTTTTCAAACACAATTACAATCTACCACAATGACTTTACATAAACACATAACTTGGAACACCACTTTCAAACTTTTTGCATGGGCTACAAGATAACAATCTTACTTGTACTCCACATCACACTCCTTGTTGTCTTGCTCACCTCCCAATCCTTGCTCTTTTGTTGCCACCTTATTGTAACTCCACTATTTTCCAAGTAGTCGTCTTCCTTGCATCCAGTTGTCTTGAAATCTCATATTTATACCTTTCTCCATCTTCTCAAACAATCCATGTTGGCCTCAAGATGGCACAAAGCCAAAACCACATGAAACGTGTTGCCAAACTTCAATAACAAACTTATGAATTCCAACGGTGGATAATCTCCACATGGTTCATCACACATCTTCCCAATAATTTATTAATCGTTCCAAAATACCTACCCTTTAGTGTAAACCCAAAAGAACCTTCCACAAGTCACAATAATTCCAATTGAACATCTCTGTTAACTTGTAGACATTCATTCCCTAAATAACAAAACCCAACATCCAAATCATCACAAGCTTTATTATCATATAGATCAATCACACACAAAACTACCACTAAAATTGCAACACTTAATTACATAACATGATGAACTACATCCACTTTTCCTCATAGATTGTCAACTATCTTTCAAACACATTATTTAAGTCAAATTCTTATCTTTCCAGATACTACACATACTCCCTATGATGCCCTTAGGATGCCCCTACATCAAAACCTAGTGTAAATAAAAAATGTCCCTCATTTTCTAGGGAAGCTAGCTTTGGCTTGAGAATCCCAACCCACCATTTCTTCTTCATTGTGTTCTTTCTACCTCCTTAGGTATGCTTCTAGCAATCCACCCTAAGTACTAATTTCACCTCTTTTATATATTGCTTTGTTCCACTAGTTATCCTCTACACTACCTACGCTTGGCTATATTTAGCCACAATGCACTTTCCTTTCCTATCAACCAATCCCTCACAAATGTTAGCCTCTTTCCTAGCTACCACATAACCTTTCATTTGGCCTTCAATGGTTGTAGGTTCCTCTATGCAACAACTCATCCTCTTTTTCATATTTCTTGTTCTTTGGATTGCCTCATTTCGATTACTTCCTTTCTCACTGCCACCTCTCTATGCTATTTCTTTTGTATTTGTGGTGCTACCACCTATTCTACTAATGTTTCACATATTTGGAATCAACACATACTATTCTTCCCAACACAAACCCTTGTGTTGTTATAAAACTATCCCTTGCTTGTACTCAGTGACATCAACTTGTGATTTTGGCTATCCTTCCATATAGTATAGGTGTTAGCTTTCCCATCATACACATCTTTGTTAAACTACCATGGCCTCCCCTAATAGAAAATGACACACATTCATTGGCATAATATCACTCAATACCTCATCATGGTATGCTTTGATATTGAACCTCACCCAACATTGTTCCTCCACCAAAATCTAGTCCCCTTGCTCCAGTGTGGTTGCAAATGCATCCTCCTCCTTAGTCCCAACTTATCAGCCATTTCCACAAACACCCAATTGTCCATGTTGTTGCTATCTACCCTCACATCACAATTGTAGCATAGAAAATTGTCACCCTTAACAATTTCACACTATGTTTTCCCCCCCTAATTTATCGAGCCTAATTGACCTCATAATGTCCTAAAATTATGTATTTCGGAGCTCATTTGTACTACTTTTCAATAAACTACAAGCATTGAATAGATGCACCTAGTTCATGTGTTGCCGTTGACATTTAATGTCCTGCAACGTATGGGGTCTCCTTCTTAGCTAGGACCCATTTTTGGGCATGTTGTTGGTGACATTTTAACATTCAAATTTCAAGTGTTGGCTTTTGGGATCTAATTTATTGAGAAATTGGATAAATGCATTTAAATACCTAGTTATTCCACCATTTGAAACTAGAACCACAATTGAGGAGAAAATACTATTGTCAAGAGAAGGTCAAGATCAACATTTTAGTGATTTATTGTAGCAATTCAAGATCCAAGCATCATGCCAAAGTGTATGTCAATTCATGTTATCACTTTATCATTGTTTTGTGAAGGCTAACCCATTTTGTAGGTCTTCAAATAATTCAAGTATTCAAGCAAACAAGATCCAAGTCCTTGAGGTGATGTGCATGACTTCAGTCCTTCAAGAAAGCCATTGAAGGGTGGTGAGTTACAACACTTTGTGATTTCATCATTTCTTCCAATTATTCATTTATCATTAATATTGTCATTGTGGAAATGGAAACACTTACACGGGGTTTGATTGAGGCAAGCCCCTAAAATGGCCCAACATTTCCTCTCTTTGTGAATGTGCAAATCTTAGGTTGAAGAGGATTAAAGGGATCTAAAAGAAAAATTGGTCATTGTTGCATTCAAAGCCCTAGATCTTGTCAACAAACGAAAAATCACTTACAAAATTATTCGACAGTGTTTCGAAAACTTTGCAAGCGAAAATGGAAGTTTCAGACCTATCACCAGAGGACCCCAAAATTTGAGCATGAAGCCCCTACAAGGACTCAGATGCCCCTTGGAAACTATGTCCTTCTATAGTGGCTGAAACAAGCTTTTCTGGGTTGGTACATATCACTTTGCACTTCCTAGATCCACCTGCAAATTACTGTTTTCGTCTATCAGTTGTCGGGATCTTGCAATTTACATATTAGGGCACATAGTCTAATTAGGTTAATCATTCCAAATCATTTCCAATCCATTCCCATCTTCAATTAGATGTAGATCCAAGTCTGATTTGCTCGCCTTCATGGTTGTAAGCCAATCTAATCACCTTGTTGATCTCATCTTAATGTGAATTGGAAAAAGACCCCTTGCATCCTAGGTTCTTTGCATTCGAGACTTAGGATCTCTTTTTTTATGTTACATTTTGGTGAACTTGACATCTTAACATCATAATTTTTTTGAAATTGGAAGTCTTTCAAACCCTAGATCTAGGTTTTGCATTCAATTGTTTTGAATTATTTATTTAGGGTTTCACTTTATATCATACAAACATAAAAAACAAAAGTTTTGCATCACATATTGCATCATAGGTTGCATTAAGGTCTATTTCAGTCCTATTTAGATCAGGTATAAATTCAAATTGCATTCACTAAGTGGTCAAAATCTGAAATTGTTCATTGCATGTAAATTACATCTTTCATTCAGGTTAAAAACAAGTGAAAATTGCATAGTTGTGTTTCAAAATTGTATCAAATCAACATTCTAAAAATTTTGCATCTTCAAATCAGTCAATTATTGCATATTGGATCTAAAAATAGAATTCAAAATTGTACTTTATTGTTGCATATTTGCATTGGAATCATATTGTCTCAAATTGGAAAATGTTGCATTGTTTGATTTCCAAATTGCATCAAAAACAATATTTTCAGTTTGACATCTTAGAATCAATCAATTATTGTATTTCAGATCTAAAACTTGCATTCAAAATTTTTTTAAAAAATTTCAACATTATTGCACGCTTACATTTTGCATTACCTTGCCCTAAATTGAGTAAAATTTGGAAAAATATCAACTGTTTTAACTAGTTTGCAAATAGAGACAACAACATTAAACAACAACAAAAAAAATTAGTTTTTCAATTTTCCAAAACCCTTGTTAGGGACTCAAACGCCCCTAGGCATCCTTGTCCTGCTACAGGTGTCTTAGGAAATTTTCGCATAGATTTTTGTCTCAGTATTTTTAGTCTATTTTTGCTTGCAACTATTTGATTTGAAAATTTGAAAAGATGTTATGGCATGTGCAAGAAAGGTGTCATTTTGCTTGATTTTTTGGATTTTTTTTTTTAAATTGTTGTACTTCAATGTTGGAAATCATTAGATCTATAAGACAATTGTTGACATTTTTTGAAGCATTACACAATTTGGGTAGTTTCATTTTTTTCACAAACTCGAATCCCCAAGTTGTTACAACACATCACAAATTTATAAGGCAAGTAGAAACATGTTCCTTTTCAAAGATGTGGTTTTGATATGGTTAAGCTTGGATTGTATAAGTCTAATCTCCCTACTTATGAGTACAATCCAGGGAAACAAAATGAGGTCATTAACAAACATGTTAGTCGTTCTCCCAAGGTCTTTCCTAATTGTGAGAGTACCTTGACGCAAGAGAATGAAGTCAATGACACATTTCTCAATATCACTTTACCTATTCTTCACTCGTCTGCTAACATCTCTCCTACTTGTGAGAATTTTTTGGTGCAAGAGGATGCAATCATGTACAATCATGACAATCATAGTTGTTCTTCTCCCAATACCTATTGTACTTGTGATGAAGGTATCTTGGTGTTAGAAGACCCAATCATTGAGCGTCATGAGTATTATTTGTTTCTCTCCCAAAATCTCTCCTATTTGGGAAGATATTATGGCACAAGAAGATGAAATCATTGAAACATTTCTTAATATCACTTTGCCTAATCTTCATTCATCTCTCAACATCTCTCCCACTTGTGAGAATGTTTTGGTGCAAGAGGATGCAATCATTAAAAATCATAGTTTTCCTTCTCCGCTACCTCTTCTACTTGTGACAAAGGTATCATGGTGTTAAAAGATCGAATTATTGAGCATCATGAGAACCATTTTCATACCTCTCTGAATGCTTCTCCTACTTGGGAAGATATTATGGCACAAGAAGATGACATCATTGATACATACCCCCTCAATAGAAGATCATCAACAAGAAGTCAAATCCATTGAGGTTATGCCCATTGAGGTTATGAACGCACAAGTGACTATTAGGTCTTCTTTG
This sequence comes from Sequoia sempervirens, assembly GCA_007258455.2. Taxonomy (NCBI): domain Eukaryota; kingdom Viridiplantae; phylum Streptophyta; class Pinopsida; order Cupressales; family Cupressaceae; genus Sequoia; species Sequoia sempervirens. The sequence continues at coordinate 264,617 of VDFB02330967.1, read as the reverse complement.
ATTATTGGACCTCCGAAAATTCCTTTGGACATCTTAAAAGTCCTCTAATTATTGGACCTCCTAAATCTCATGGCCATATCCTAAACTTTGCAAAACAACTTATTAGTAACCATGTGTCACAACAACCAAGTTATCATGTTGTAGCTCACACATATAACACTAGAAACAATAAACAACTAAAAAAAACATCAATATCTATTCCATTGCCTCAACCATATCTCTCACCTTCACCTAATATCCAACAACGTAGTGGTAAAGAATATGATCTTGTTGAACAATTTTGTAACACTCCTACTAAGATATCCTTGTGGGATTTAATTCAAACATCACATGTTTACCATGGCATGTTTCAAAGTGCTTTGCAAAAAGTTGTAATCCCTCCTAGTGCGCAACCAAATGATGTGACAACTTTGATTGAAAATATGAATTCACCTAATTTGAACATTATCTTTCATCAAAATGAGTTATCCCCTTTGGAAACACAAAAACAAAATGATGCTTTGATGATCATGGCTATTATTAATAGGGTTAGAATTAGGCGTACCCTTATTGACAATGGTTCAAGGATTAATGTTTGAAGTGCAAATCTTTTGGATAAAATTAGAGTGGACAAAACTTTAATTCAACCCATTGATTTTTCAACCAAAGGTTTTGATAATATGGAAAGAAAATATCTTGGTGTGATAATGTTACCTATTAAAGCTATAAAATTTATGTTGCAAAATCCCATCCATGTCACGCCCCATGATCTTTCATATAACCTTCTCTTGGGTAGACAATGGATTCATGAGATGAAAGGTGTGCTTTCAATGCTTCATCGTTCGATGAAGTACATATACAACAATAAGGTTTACACGATAAAAATTGATCCAAAATCTGAAAATTGTTTACAAGTTGAAGTTGGAATGTCGAATCCCCTTACCACATTGACACCAAATCCAAAAGTAGAACCTTTAAAATTTGAGGATAAAGATAAGTGTCTTTTAACTGTGACAAAGTTGTTGGATGATGATTAGGGATCATTAGATTTCACACCTACATTTATGGGAGAGTACAATATTACACAAATCAAAAAAAGAGAAAGAAGTTGTAATGGTATGAACATAATGAACATAATCTATCACTGAGTCATAAAAAATATATGATTCCACAACTTCTAAAAAAAAGGAAGACACAAATTACACATCCACTTATGATGAAGATGATCATAAAGAACCACCTTCAAAAGCAATGAAATCCATTTATGGAAGAGGTTATGAACTTTTCAAACAATTTGGCTATAATGGAAAAGGATGTGGTGTAAAAGAACAAGGTATTTGTGTTCCTATAGGGCCTAGCATGCAAGAAACAACAAGAGGTCTTAGTTATTGTCCTTTGAAAGAAATGAAAGCATCGAAGGAACCTTCACTTAATGTCAATGTCATCACACAAAACACTCCTATGACAAATACAAATAATGGTCATGATATTGCTTCATCTTCAAACACATGTAGTGATGATTGGGGTTCGTTGGATTTTACACCCTCCTTTATGGTAGAGTACAAAATCTCACAAAGCACAACTTACCATGTCACATTGATTCATAATTTACTTATGCCTTAATATAAACCAAACCTCTTCACCTTATTTGACAAACTCATTTTGAAAAACCACATCAATACTTCGGTGCACTCACACCCACACAACATAAACTTGAGATCAACCTCACTCTAATAGTATTTGGTGTAGTCCCAACCAAGGGTCCTAAGCAGGACTATCTAACCATGCATCCCACACAAACAAACACTCAAATAAAAATAAAAATCATAATTAACACCTAATTTACCCTTAAAAAACTCTTAATGATGAAAAAATATAGCCACCACAAGATATTTTATTTATTAGTTTCGTGAACAAAATATTCCCTAATGGTTTTACATTAACACATAACCTAGACTACCATTTATAGACTTTTTGCATGGGCTACAACGTAACATTACAAGATCCTTACATGAATCACTCTCCTAGTATTCTACATCATACTCATTATTTTCTCACTCACCTCTTAGTCCTTGCTCTCCTACTACCGCTTTATTGTTGTTAAGATTAAGGTGTCATCTACCTTGTAAATCTTGTCATATTACATGGCTCCAACATCCTTGGAAAGTGTCCCTAGGCACTTAGGGAGTATTGGAAAAATATTTTATAATATTTATTCTCACCATTGCTTGTATTACATTCATAAGTGGTGATGGCTTCCACCAGCAATAGTAAAGGTGAGTTGTGGACATAAATATTTAATATTGTTTTCCCCAAATGTGGATGCCTAAAATGGGATGGTAAAAGACAAGGAAAAGGATAGACAAGTGAAATATTGGTATTCTCTAAGTGGGAGCTTGGAAAGAGGCAACATGTTTCTCTTGGTATTCCATTGTTTATTACATTTAATATAATTTTTAATTTCTAAGTTTAGGTTCCCAAGTTGGAGGGAAAGTATTGAAGCCAAAATAAATGTCCTTTTGCATTTCGAGGATGCAATCCAAGGGTTGGGGAAATTTGGAATGAATGGTCATCTTTGGGCGCCACATTTGGTGCATTAGATCTCTTCACAAGTCTACAAAATCAATTTCTTAGATGTAAAACTTATGAGGAATAGTTGAATGTAGAGTTACATTGCAGAAACAAGGACATGTCAAGGCTTAAATAGGTTGTTCATAGGTACACAAGTGCTACCATGTTGGAGGAAAATAGGAGAATGAAAGTGAATATATTGTAATCTCATTTATTTGAAGATAATGCATACCTGGCCTCTCTTCTTAGTGGAGTTTTTTTTTTTTTCCGTTAAGGGTTTCTCCATGGAAATCCTATTTTATGTGATGCTCTTATTTGTGCCTCCTTGCTGCTATCTTATGTTGATGTTATTCTTTATTTATTTATGTTATAATTTCACATAAGGTAGTGTTTATTAGTGTTGATAAGCATGATATGTTGGCTAATTTTTAACATCATAAAGAAGACGCATCTAATCATGGTGATTTCATATTAAGGCAACTTAATTTCAAATTTGAATATAAATTTCATATTTTCATGTTGTATTATTCCAAGCCTTGTATCTCATCCTTTGATTCATATTTGGATAAATATTGAATTTACCAACAATTGGTATTATAACTTATATATTTCTCATCATTTGGTATCATAGTTGATGGTTAACTAGATTTTGGGTATTCCTTCTTTTCGATTTATTAGCCTAGAAAGTTTGTGGGAAATTGTTAAAAGGAATTGAAGGTTGTTGGAAGGCTTGTGGGGCTGCAATGAATGTTCTATGAGTTAACTTTATTTTGAAAATCTGTGAGATTGGAAGCCATGGATATTGTCAATCAAAGGGATGATTATGAGGAGAAGGGTTGTGAAGTTGGCCTTCAAATAAACAAAATTGATTGTCTAAGAAACAACATGTTGGATGTGGAAACAAAAATAGAAGAAATCAAATTGAAAATGGAAGGGAGAGATACTTGTAAAGATTTCCAATTGAAATGGAAAAATTCCTAGAGTTTGATCAATAGATACAATGATAAACTCAACATGATGGACAAAGCTATTAGATTACTAATCACTACGACGAATGGCATAATGAAAAAAATTATGATGGGCATGGTTAAAAGATAGGCTAAAATTAAGAAGAAAAGGAGAAAAATAGGAGAACTCTTGCAAAGGGATCCGGGTTGTTTAGGAGGAGTCTCTTGACTCCCTGATGGAAGACTAGAAACACATATGCTAGTGGTTTTTTCTATTTTTCTTTGGTATTTAGTTTCTAGCTATTGTTGTTTTATTTTGCTTTTTTCTACTCTGTGAGATGTTGTTTTGGGTTTGCATTCCCATAAACTATTTATGCTTAATGTTGTTATCTTTTAAGTTCATCTTGTTATGAACTCTTGGGCCGGGGCCCTCTCCCTGCTTTTTTAATAAAAAATGTTTGGCTACAAAAGTAACCTCAAAGTGTGATGCATCATTTCCTTAGTGATAGTAAAATAATTAATTAATACAAATAAATAAATAATTTTATCACTAAGACACATAAGGGATATAATTATGTAACAATTATCTGATGGCGACAACGGGTGGGGTAATGCAGTGAATTGGCGATTGGAATGTTGCAAGTAATCCTGCTAGAGTGCATAAGGGTGTGCATACCAACCGGAAGGCTAATGTGGATGGTATTTGGAAGAAGGAAAGGTGGGATAGGACTCAACAAGAAGGTCAGTATGAGCATAGGCAAGGCGGCGGGTCTCAAGGTTTTAAAAATAAAGTCAAAGGCCTGAGGGAGTTTCGGGTAGATCTAGGATAAATGGCTATAGAAACATGCCATTTCGAAGACCATGGCCAAATGATTATGGGCGTGTGGGTGGAGGTGGATCCATTAAAATGGAGTTGAATAGGGTAAGAGGGAAAAACCATAACCGTGGGAACAATGGCTTCAAGACAGTTTGGCAGCGTAAGCGGTCTAAAGAGGAATGGGAGGATGTGAGGGAAGATAACTCTGTAGAGTCCCCTAGCTCAAATCAACATGCACCTATTGGAGGTTCGAAAAGAGGTAGGATCTCTTTAGTCGTAAGCCCTAATAAATTGCATTCTGAGATTTTAAGGTTAGAGAATCTTGGGTTATTTGTTAAATGGTATGGGGATAATCTGAATTGGGATTATCTAATAAATTGGTGGAGGGAGAAATGGGGACCCGAACTTCACTTTAAAATCTTGTAGAATGTTTTTTTTTTGGTCACTTGCTTGTTGAGGATTATTAGGGATGAGATTACCGATGGGAATTGGGTTTTGGATGGATGAAAATTTTACTTAAGGCACTGGAAGGTAGGATTTGATCCTTCAAAACATGAAGTGGAAGTTGTGCAAGATTGGTACAAACTCCCCAATTTTCCATCTGAACATTGGGATCTTAGTATTCTTGAAGAGATTGGCAATAGGTTGGGGACCTACGTATGTGCTAAAAAAAGTAAAGACCCCGAGGAAGTAGTCACATATGTTAGGATATGTGTAGAAAATAAACCAGACCGATGTATCTCTTGAATGAAATAGAACTCATCTTTGATTATGAAAATTTGGTTCAAAATTTGATATCGGACTCCCAACCGAGATATGGGTTGGTGAAACCTTTAGTGTGTTGAGCATCAAGAAACAAAGCTGGGAAGGTGACACAGGGTGATGGTTCAAAGTAGTTGGTGGTTTCGAAGCAGGAGGCCTTGATGACAAAACCTAGAAAAGTTTCGATTATGGTCTTGGTTGCTCTTGCGGTGTCGGTTAATCAAGGAGTCACTGAAATGGAGATTACATCCCCATTGGTGGAGAAAAGAAAGGAAGTGCAACATGCTTCTCTGGAAGAAGAGGAAAAGGCATTGGAAGTACCAGGTCAGGAAGCAGTTCTAGTAGGGAGAATTTATGAGGTTTTGGAGATCTTGGTTGAGGATTGCAGGAATGTGGAGCTCAATGCTCTGATTTCTGTCGGTAGGGAGTTGGTAGAATTAGCTGAGGTAGCCAAATTTCACTCTTCAGAGTAGGAAACAAAGGATATGGTTGAAGATTTAGAAAATGTGGAAGTTTAGGAAGAAGGGGAACTACAAGTGAATTTAGTGGAGTCGCAACCGGGTGAAAAGAGAAAAATGGCTCAGTAGTTGGAGGCAGCCAAGATGAAGTTAGGGATTTGTTAGAAAGAGATGGTTAAATATTCTCTAGATTGTGGTGATGGTAAAAAGAGGGGAAGGATTCCAAATCAAGAAAAGTTAAAATGGGTAGGAGAGGCCTATAGTTAGAAGAAGATTGTCTCAATGATGAAAGTAGGGAAGAGTGATGCTCTTCCCAAACAACAATGAAACTCTTAACATGGAATGTTAGGGGTCTAAATGACCCTAACAAATGGTGTTTGGTTAGGCACCTTTTGGAGAAAAATATAGTGGATGTGAATTTGTTGCAAGAAACCAAATTAGGTGTGCAGGTGTTGGTTAAATTCAGTAATAGGGTTAAACATTGGAAGGTCTTTGGGGCTGGTGCAGATGGTGCATCTAGTGGTCTCCTTATCCTATGGAAACCACAATCTGTGTTGGTGGAAGAAATTTCTTAGAACAAATCTTGGATTGTATGTAGGGTAAGAAGCTTAATTTCAAATCTACAGTTTCTTCTTATTAATGTTTATGGGCCGACTTTGTGTGTGTAGAAAAGGAATGTATGGAAAGAATTGGATCAGGTTCTCAATTCCTCTTGGTCGGAATTCTTCATTATTGGGGGAGACTTCAATGCCATTCTCAGATTAGAAGATAAACAACGTGGGGTGCGTCGGGTGCTTCAATCTTAGTCTAAATTCTGCAATTTTGTGGAGAGAAATATGTTAATTGAAGTTCAAAAACCAATGGTCATGTCACTTGGACAAACCGTAGAAAATGATTCTATAATATCGTGGAGAAGCTTGATAGATTCTTCTTCAAAGGTGATTTGGGTCTTCTCCCTTCACTTTGGATAGAAAAATTTTAGCTGGTTCGGGGTCTAATCATTTTTCAATCCAATTGTTGATGATGGGGAAAGGGGTCCAGAACGATGCCCTTTTAAATTTGAAATTATGTGGTTCAAGGACCAAAATCTATTAACCTTAATTAGTAAATGGTGGTTGGAATGCTGTCCAGGGCGAACGAAAATGTTTAATGTTGTCACAAAGTTGAAATATATCAAACAACTAAAAATGTGGAATAAGGAATGTTTCAAGAACACTTTTCAAGAGAGATTGAATGTCAAATCTGCATTGGATGAAATTCACGAGGAGATATTGAGGGTGGGAATGCATGATTGTCATTTTCAAAAGGAGAAAGAGTTATCTATGCAATTGAATGATATTCTTTCAAAGGAAGAAATCTTTTGGCATCAAAAAACAAGGGAAACTTGGCTCAAGGCCGGGGATAGAAATACAATTTTTTTTCATAATTCCACAAAGGTTTGTAGGGTTGTTAATCGTATTTCTAGTATCAAATCAGTAAATGGGATCTTATTGGAAGACTCGCATGAGATAAATTTATCAGGAGTGGATTATATTCTAGAATTTTCTAAATGGTTGGGAGGGTTCTAATTGGATGGCTTAGAAGAGATTATCAAAGGTATTCCCAAGTTGGTTTCAAATGCACAAATGCAAGCTTTAAATTCAAAATTTTCCATAGAGGAAATCAAAGTAGTTGTTTTTCAATTGCACTCGGAGAAGGCACCTGGGTCAAATGGTTTTTCGACTGCTTTCTTCCAAAAATGTTGGGATTTTGTGGGGCAAGAGATCTCGGAGGCAATTGAGGACTCAAGGTATTCTGGGAATTTTTTCAAAGAGGTGAATAACATTCTTATAGCTCTGATACCCAAAAAAGAGAAACCTAAGCTGTGGGATGACTTTCAACCTATATCTCTATGTAACACATTGTATAAGATTGTGGCTAAGGTGGTGGCAAACCTTTTGAAACTCATTCTGCCTTCTATCATCTTGAAGGAGCAGACGGGGTTTATGCTTGGAAGGACTATTTTGGATGGAGTAATCATAACATAGGAAGTTATTCATTCTATTCAAAAGATAAAGAAACCGACTATGTTTCTAAAACTGGATATTAAAAAAGAGGGTAAATTGGAGGATCTTGTTTAAGGTTTTGGAAGCCTTTGACTTTTAAAAGGATTGATTAGATTGGATCTTTGGGTGGGTTGCAAGTCCTAGGTATTCGATTTTAGTTAATGGCACTCTAGAAGCTTTTTTTGGAGCATCGCAGGGTTTAAGACAAGGAAATCCCTTATCCCCCTTTCTCTTCATAATTATGGATGAGGCTCTCGGTATGTCTTTGGAGAGAGTGAAAAATGATGGTTGGATTGAAGGTTTGTAGGTAACCAATAGTCTTGCATTATTAACACATTATCAATTTGTAGATGAAACAATGTTGTTTGGTGTGGTGTCGGCAAGGGAAGCTCATAGATTCAAAGGAATTTTGGATAATTACAAATGAGCGTTGAGTCAAGAGATTAATTTTTCAAAGTTTGAGGTCTTTTTCTTTAATATAAGTACAATATAAGAGGCCTAGATTCTAAGAATTTTGGGATTTAAGAAGGGACAATTGCATTGCAAATATTTGGGTCTTCCTTTAGCGAAAGGTGTTCAAAATGGCACAATTTGGAATGGCCTTATCGAGAGGGTGAAAGAAAGGTTATCTTCTGGAAAGAAAGATGGTTATCTTGGGCAGGAAGGTTAACTATGTTGAAGTCTGTTATTGTTGCCCTATCAACTTATATGTTGTCTTGTCTTCCACTTTCGATGGGTTCAAGTAAAGCTTTAAATGGGTCAATTAAGGATTTCTTCTAGAAAGGGAACTCTGACCAGAAAAAATTCCCGCTCATCAAATGGAAAAAGCTGTGCGAAAAGAGGGTTGAGGATGGGGTTGGGTTAAAGAATTTGCTCATACAAAATAAGGAATTGGGAGCCAAATTGGTCTTGAAATTTTATTCCTAACTGGAGCTCAAGTGGGTGAAGATTTTAAAGGAAAAGTAATTAGACAATGATAGCTACAATATTCTCAAGGCTTCTTCTCTTCCTAGTGGCTCCATAATTTGGAACTTTATTTGTAGCTCTAGGGATTTAATTTTTGATTATCTCACCTGGGAAATAGTCGATGGAAAGGAACCCTTATTTTGGGAAGAATCTTGGGATGGTCATCCTATTATGGAAAAGGTTGAGGCATTGGCTCGAGTCAACGAAAGAACTAAACAAGTGTGGGGGGAGAAGGTCTGTGACTATTTTGAGTATCCCTTGCAGGAGGGCATAGGATGGTATAGATGGAAAAGTGTGAGAGGCTTGGGTTTGGATATGGAGGATGTGGAAGCTTTTGAGTAGGTCTCGGGGGAAAAAAAGGTGTGGTATAGACAGGGTAGGGATAGTTTAAGGTGTTCAGCAACGTCAAATGGTGTGTACTCGGTTAAAGTAGGGTATGATATTTTGGCCTCTAATGGAGATGAGGTGCCAAAATTTCTGATTAATCTGTGTTGGAATAAAGCTTGTCTACCAAAGGAAGACATATTTACTTGGGTTTTTGTTCAAGGAAGAGTTCTCATGGGGGATAGATTTTTGAAATTGGGTTATCATGGTCCTTCTAGATGTCCTTTGTGTAAGATTGTATATGAATCCAATGATCATTTGTTCTTAAGCTGTCAATTTTCCCAAGCTTGTTGGCAATGGTTATGTGTGAAATTGGAGTGGAAATCGACCTTTCCTCATTCCTTACTCAAAATACTTAAGTCTTGGACCTCTCCTATTAAGCAATTCATTTTCAACAATTTGTGGATAATGGCCCTGTCCATTGTCATTTGAGAGATGTGGAAGGAAAGGAATAGACATATCTTCCAGGAGCAAGAGTTATCTATTCCTAGATTGCAATGCAAGATTGAGGAAAGAATTGTCGAGTTGTTTAATGCACAGATAGATCAATAGGTAGTTAAGGGGCATAATTTTTTGGTGTGGGATGCTAGAGTCAAGTGAAATTGGTTCGGATTGTTGGTGCCCACTTTGGTAGGAAAAGGTGGGGTAGCAATGAAGGAGGAGAAAAACAGAGTCAAATGGACCCCTCCGGACCCCGGCTGGGTCAAGTTAAATTTCGATAGGGCGTCTAAGGGAAATTTGAGTCCCTCAAGGGCGGGTTGTATTATGCGGGATCATTCAGGTACAGTTTTGGAAAGTTTGGTTGCTCCCTTAATAGTGGGCACAAATAATGCTGCTAAGTTTCAAGCCTTGATTTTGGGATTGACTCTTTGTAAAGATAGGAAGATGCAGAATGTGGTTATTGAAGGTGATTCTTTGTTTGTAATAAATTCTCTTAGATCCAAATAGTCGCAGAATTGGAGGTTAGGAGTGTATTTGGATGTTGCTTTGAGTCTAATTGATTCCTTTGATCAAGTTATGATCAATCATGTGCTAAGGGAAGGCAATACCAAGGAAAATATTCTTTCAAATATGGGGGAAGATTGTCAAGATCTTAGAGAAGTGGTCTAAATGATGGTTGGTGTCTGTGGGCAGAAGGGAGGGTGGCCCTCCAAGAGTGGCGGAGGGCACGTGGTGGGTGAAGTGAACAAGGTGTGGCGAATTGTTGTGGGGCCTAGACAACCGAAAGATCATTCTTAGGGGTGTCGTCATAGTTGTCCACCTTGGATGAACATGCTGGCTGGATTTCCATGTGATGTTCTGCAAGTTGGAGCCAATAATGGGTACTTAATATAAGGAGTGGTATGTTGATAGAGTGGAAGATTTTGAGTACCGGAACATACATTGATGTGATAGCCCACAGAGTAGTTCTGTTTGGAATTCAAGGATGAAGACCACCTCTCTCATGTGTAGTGTCATGGCATTAATGCCATTCTTAGTTAAGCATCGATTAATGATGAAAGTATAGCGACCTCTCTGGGTTTAAATTTAGTCATGGTGGATTTGGTGGCCACTGCTTTATGTTTGGATCTGGTAGTTTGGTATGTGCTTCTTGTAGTGTTTGTTTTTTTGGGTGTGTGGAAGAGAATTATGATAAGATTCAGTGTAAGGATTGGTGCGAACACACCGATCTCTCTGGGTGCCAAAACTCAACAAATGACATTTAGGGTGATAACAGACCAACGCCTTAAAAGGATTATGCTCAATAATGATCACCTGCTAGTTGTGGTGGTGAAAATGGTGTTGGGAGTTGGGCATTTAACCAAAAGTGAGTTTGGGAGGGACAATTCATATGTCACTTCTAGATTCCTAGCGTCTCTTTTAGAAAATCATGTTTCAAAGGTGGAGGTTAAGGTGTTGTTGGAAAAGGTTTTCAAAAAGAACCTATTGTTGGGTATGGATGAGGTGTTGAAGGCCTCTATTGTGGGGACTGGTATTCCCCATCTTGGTGACTTGGAGCTACTGAGGAATGCAGATGAGGTGGTGAAGTTTTTTCCCTTTCTGCTAGATTTAAAGGGTTTGACTCTCATGAGGCATCAAATGATCGTTGTTGTGGCTATGGAGTATATGAATTTTTTTTCAGGCTCATGGTTGTGCAAGACATTGAATGGATTGTGGACTTTGAGGCCTTTGCTAAGGCCAATGGATTTCTGTGAGTATGGGAATGATTAGGGTTTGATTATTATGTTCTGTCTACGTCCTGTTAAAGAACGGGTATGGGTAGTGGTGTTAATATTTGAAGATTGGTTTTTTTGTAAATTTTGTAAAGGATGGATTATATGCTTTTTCTGTGTACGTTAGGTAGTGGCGAATGGGTGGTGGTTATCAAATTTGGTGGGTAGTAGTGGTCGGGTTTGCAATGGGCCTATGGGCCGAGGCTCCTCTCTGTTTTTCTCTCAGAAATTTTTGGATGGGTGTTTAAAATGGGTGGTAGTAGTAGTTTAACCAGTATGAAAATCATGGCTTTTGATGATTTCCTACATTAGCAGATGTTTGTAAAACTTATTTTAATAATATAAATATAACCCTTATGTATCAAAAAAAAAACATTAAGACACATAAGGTGTATGCCATATATAATCCCAACAAGTGACTCTTCCCATAATATATATGGGTTCCATGTTCCATATGATGACTATATTTTCCATGAACCTACTTCACACATTAATGCATCTTCTACTACATATTTTCTTTCACTTCCCTCACACGTCCTCCTTTCGATAATACTGCAACCTATTATTCTAAATGTGAATGATATGATAACATTTACCACTTCTTAAATGTCACATTAAATGAAATTCATGTTCCTTTTATTCATACTACTTCTCCAAAGGCTCTTACACTTCTTGTGATACCCACTCCTTTGATTCCTTTAGTGACGATGAATTTAATGCTCTTTATTCTTATTATTCTACCTTTTACCTTGCTATTTTTCCTATTTCTCACCATGCTCTACCTCTTTCTTGTGTATATATAACTTTTTTTCCTTCAATATATGTCATTCTAGTCTTAGGCCTTTTAACACTTGATAATCTTGGTACACATTTTTTGAACTACATATTGGAGGAATTATATGATGAATGGACATTGATACTTCCCCTTATATTTTTTGTCTAATTCCCTCCTATATGTTTGATCCATCACCTCTAAATATGTGACAACTTTATTATTCCTCTAGGCATTCTCTACTTGTTCAATTATCTTTTCTCACTTTTCCCTTACACCCCCACTCATACATCCTTCACTTCCTATTTATCATAAGTCAACACCTTTCTCTTCCCATTCTAATGTTACAATAGCCTTACCTACTTCATCTCCTATACCTCATCCTCCACTAGATACACTATTACCTCCCTTAGAGTTAAAGTCACCCACATATCTTTTGTAGTGTAGGAAAAAGTATTCCTTTTTCACACTTAATTTAGGAATGAATAATTAATAATAAAATGAGCTTAATGGTGGCTTAATTTAGTGGTTGTAATATGTTTTACATATTCACATTATATTTAGGGACCTTTTAATTAAAATGGAATTAATTGTTCCTTAGTTTTGGTGTTGTAAGGTGTACCTTTACACTTTCACACTAATCTAGGGCTTTATTAATTAATTGAGGTTAATTTGCCTTAATTGGCCCCTTTAATTCAAATCCAAGCCTATTTAATTGAAATTTTTGAGGGATAAAACTTGGCATTCATAAATGTCATTACACATCACTTAACAATGGAAGATGTGTGTCCTAGGTAAGTGACCTAGGACCCATTCACCATAGGGAAAACGAGTCCTCACTTAGATCTAGGACCCTAATTTAAACTATGTTTAAAATTGAAAAATGTGTCTCCTAGGTAAGTGACCTAGGAACCATTCACCATAGGGCGAATGGGTCCTCACTTAGAACTAGGACCCCCTTTAAAATATGTTTTTGACGGTATTTTGATGATTCAAATCCACAGTCCAATTTCAGCTTGTGATATTTGAATTTTGGGAATTAATGATAAGATATGTATAAATAAGAGGTAATTTCACCTTATTTCACCTAGAATTTTCAAGAGAGCATTCCTAATAGCAATTTTATGAGATCAAGAGCATTTCAAGATTATTGTCAAGAGTATTCAAGGGCATATTTCTTCATCATTTGTTGCAGCAATCAAGATCCAAGCATTATGTCAAAGTTATGTGGATTCATGCATGTTTTTGGAGCTAATATGTTGATGTAGGTTTCATGATTCAATCAAGCTTCAAAGTATCATTTCAAGCAAATATCAAAGTCAAGATCCACATCCATTGAAGCCATTTCATACAAGTTACAAAACTTTGTTATCAAAGGTTCAAACAAAGGTTTGGTGAGTTGTGACATAGAGTTGTTCATTCATCATTCCTTCCATGCTTTTATTCATTTCAAGGTTTAATTACCATAATAGGGTTTAACCAAGGCAAACCCTCATTGCCTAACAAAACAAAATTTTCCCTCTTGATTTGTGTTTGTAGATTTTAGGTGGAAGATCTCTTGAACAAAAATTACAAAAGTTGTCAAAGTTGTCATCATTCTTGCAATTTCACTAAAATTGACCTACATAATTTATTTCCAACTACGAGATTCGAGAATCTAGGAGTGTAGACACAAGACAACAAAACCCAGAAACATTTTTTCAGAGCCCTAGCCAGGACTCATTTTCCATAGGGCGAATGAGTCCTCAGTGAGACTTGAAAAATCACTTTTTGTGAAAGGTACACAATATTTATCCCTTCCAAACCCTCCCTAAAGTCTGTGGGTTCCATCAGTTTTATGTTTAAGCTTCTAAATGCAATTTATAGATCACATTTTGGAGTTTATTTGCTATTTTTAATCTTTCTCCCCAAAGTGCTATTTAGCTTAGACCCTCGTCCTTACAAAAAAGGGAAATTTGCAGATTCACACTTTGACTTGATTCACCTTGAGGTTGATAGTCATTTCATTGTGTGGATATTATTTTATAATGAAAATAGAAGAATAGGACCCCTTTTCCTTCTTTGGATTCACTTTTCCATTTTAGGAAATTTCCCCTATCCTATTTTTCTATGTTTCATTTTGGTGAACCTGACCTTGTACAACAACATTCTAAAAATTGGAATCCTTTAACCCTAGATCTAATTTTTGCAATAGATTACATTAGGTTTGCATTAGTTTCGTTACATTTAGGATTCTTCAAATCTTGCATTAGTTTGCATTGCATATAGGAGTTTAAATTTGCATTTTTGCATTGTTTAAATTTGAAAAATTCAAAAATTTGCATGCATATCACATTGATTTTGCATAGTTTTTGCATATTAGTGTACTTTTCATCATTCATATTCAAAAACTGAGACAAAATTCCATTTCAAAAAGTGTCACATAGTTCATTTTTCCTTCGTTGCACTTGCATTTACACATCAAATTTTGGAAAATTCTGTTACAAAAGTTATAGTCTGAGATTTGAAATTGAAAACACATCTAATCACATGGAAAATGTATTTTTCAATTTAAAAAAACCCTATACCATGACCCATTCGCCCCTATGTGAATGAGTCCTCGGAGGCCTACAAAAACCAACTTTTTTTAGCCTTTTTGTGGTTTTCTGCACTTCCTAAGCTTGTTGGTAACCTACTGTATCAGTCTGGAAAGTTTTAGGAATTTCTATTTTATGCATCTAGGTCAAAACATCCATTTAGTGTAGTCATTTTTGAATAATCCCAAAATCATTTCAATAGAAAAACTTATCAGATCTATTTTTTTTTACATTCCTAAAGCTTTGCATAATATGGATAAAAGTACTTTTCAGTTTTGCATACACAATGTTTACATTCATGAAAATTTGCATAAGCTGGATAAAAGTACTTTTCATATTAGATATACATTGTTTATATTCTTGAAACTTTACATAAGTTGGATAAAAGTAGTTTTCATTTTTGGATACACATTTTTTATATTCCTCAAGCATTACATAAGATGGATGAAAGTACTTTCTAGTTTTGGGCACACAATGTTAGTATCTTACCATTCTAAGCATGCCAATAAAAAGTTCATCTCTCCCCCTTATGAGAATGCTTTAGTGAAAGAGAATACAATGGTGGATAATCATGACAATCAAATTTGGTCTTCTCCCAATATCTCTCCTAGTTGTGAAGAAGATATTTTGGTGTTAGAAGATCAAACTAATGAGGGTTATGATAGTCCTATTTGTCTCTTTCCCCTAGAGAAAACATAATTGAACAAGAGAATGCCATCATTGATAAACAAGAAAATCCAACAAATGATGAGTCCCCTAGTTGTGATGAAATTTTAGAAGAACCAATCATTGAATGTTATGAACATCTCTTAGTTTGTATCTCTCCTAAAAACTCTTCTACTAGGGAAGATATCATGGTGCAAGAAAATGATAACATTGACACGTGTATTTCAAACAATAGTAATGAGGCTTCCATAGATCAAGACGATGAAGTGACATTAGACTCCCCTCCACTAAGAGATCATGAAAATAAGGACAAGTATTTTAATGTTATACACATTAGATATCCCTTAAAGTGATATCTTAAGCTTGATCTTATCCTCTATCCACCCTCACAACAACCACAAGTTCAAAATAAACTTGTGCTTATCTTAGAACCACCTACAAGGCAACTTGATAATGATAATGTTTCATAGCAACTGAGTTACAATACTGTTGCAGCTCATACATATAACACTAAAAACAATCCGCAACCAAGACAAACAACTCCAACATCCCTCCCATTGCCTCAACCTATCTTGTCTAGTGCTCCTCATTTTCCCTCACATAATTGAAATGATCTTGTTTAACAACTAAAAAATACTCCTGCTAAGATATCCTTGTGGGACCTTATTCAAGCCTCACCTAGTTATCATAACATGCTTCAAAGTGCTTTACAACAATTTCCTACCCGTCCTAATGTGCAACCAAATGATGTGGCAGCCCAAATTCAAGCTATAACTTCGGTAAACTTAGACATTACTTTCCATCAAGATGAGTTACTTTCGTTATAAGAGAAAAAAATGAAGCTTTCATGATAATAGCTCTATATAATCATACTGGGATAAAGAGGACCCTTATTGACAATGGTTGGCCATTAACGTGTGTAGCATAAACCTCTTGGACAAGATTGAAGCAAACAAAAGCCAAATTCAACTTGATTCTTTATCTATTCGTGGGTTTGATAACATAGGAAAACAACCGCTTGGTGTGATCACATTACCTATTATGGTTGGAAAGGTTAGATTGCAAACTCCTATCCATGTTATGCCTCATGATATTTCATATAATCTTCTTTTAGGAAGGCCATGGATTTATGCAATGAATGGGGTGCCTTCTACCCTTCATCATAGAATGAAATATGTCTACAACAACAAAGTGTATACAATTAAAGTTGACCCTGTTAGTTGTTTGAACATTGAGAAAGGCAAGTAAAATCCTTTGAAAGCACTGAAACTAGCTACACAAGTGGAACCCATGCAAGATAAAGAAAAAGAGAAGAAAATTGAAGAAGTTACAAAGTTATAGGAAGATGATTGGGGTTCCTTAGATTTCACACCTACATTCATGGGTGGATACAAGATCATAACAAAATAATCTGACAAGGGAAAAGAAAAATTGGTCATGTCAACACAAAATTCAAAAGCAGCCACCTCAACCACTTTAGAAGAAGAAGCAAATTACATAACAAGCTTTGATGAAATTGATTATGAACAACCACCAAATACAAAAGAAATGAAAAATCTTTATGGAAGATGTTATGAACTTATGAAAAAACTTGGTTATATTGGAAAAGGATGTGGCACTAGAGAACAAGGTATTTGTGTCCCTATAGATCCTAATACACAAGAAATGACTAGTGGTCTTGGTTATTGTCCCTCGAAAGAAAGAAAGAAACCTTCACTCAATAGCAATACTATTACAAAAGATTCTTCTAATCTGACTTTAACCTTTGTGCATCCTGAACTAATAGAAACTAGTAGTCTTGGTTATTGTCCTTTGAAAGAACTAAACAAATTAAAGAACTCTTCGCTTAATATCAATGTCATCATGCAAAAAACTAACGATTGGAGTTCATCAGATTTTACGCCCTCCTTTAAAGCACAGTACAAAATATTGTAATCTAAAGAGTCTTATGTAAGTATGCCACCTTGTACTAAGCAAGAGATATCTTTGTCACAAAAGAAAGGAACATCTACTATTGATGAAGAGAGTATTTTTTCGAGACACCTCCAAGATCATTTGATATCTCTCCCTTCAAGAACACGAAATAAATTTTACAAGAGTTAATTTTGTGCATATCATAGGGTTCATGGTCATTCTACTAATGAATTTAAGGCTTTGAGTGATAAAATTCAACATCTTAAGAATTGTGGTGCTCTTCCTTGTGTTGCAACACCTAGTTCCTCTAGTTAATATTGATTTTCATTCTATTATGTTTCTCATCAATCATCTATCTCATTGTTGTCTTGTACTAAGTGGGGGCAAGGGGTTAGGTAGCCTTGTCCTCATATGGTATTTTCCATTGTCTCTTTTGGCTATTTTACCACCTTCCATGTATATATAAGAGCAAGCTTGGGATGTGGATGAGGTGCCTTAAGTTGGATCGCATGTTATGTACTTTAGCATTGTATTTTGGGGGCTACCCATTCCCCCCCCACATTCCTTTTCATGATGTAGCTTCATTCAGGAACATATGAGTTATCATAGAGCTTTCTGAATAAGCTCTCATGTCTTTTTTATTGATTAGCATTGACTATTGGCTACTTTAAAGAAAATTGCTCACAAAAATGGTGCTAGCAATTTCTTTAAAATGGGGGCATACATTGGCATTATCATTCCTCATGTTTCATTATGCAATTTTATTTCTTCTTATAATGTGTCATTTTCTTGGTAGTGTCATTGGGTTTGATGTCCTCTGAGAGCGTAATATTTCTTTTATTCTTGACTTGTCCTCTCTTGGAGACATTAGACATGATGTTCCCTAAGAATAAATTACATGAACTAAGAAAAATCCCTTTTAACAAAAACTTTTACTAGCATTATTGTTCATAAGTGTTTAGCATAACACATCTTGCTAACCTTATGAAGTTGGAACCCTAAATTCAAGGCCACCATGCATAATACACCTTGCTTGCCTATGGAGACTTGCCTTATTCATAAGTGCTTAGCATAACACAACTTGCTAGGCCTTGTGAAGCTCAAAGTTTTATTTTGTGGCACCCTATTGAAGTTATCAAAGGGATAGCTTTGGTACGGTTAGTACAATGAGAAGCCTAGATAGAGGCATGAATTTCTCATCGTACGGTGAGAGCCTAGATAGAGGAATGACTTTTTCACTAAGACACCCATTGGGAAAACTCACCTAGTGGACAACTTGAGGTTCCACTACCCCAAGTGAGTGTGTGTTTTGGAAAAAACAACTTAGATGACGGTAGAAGCTTGATCCACCCCTTTTTATTTTTAATTTTCTTTCTTTTATTATTTGACATTGTATGTTTGTGCATCTTGTCTTGCTCTTGCATATCATAAACCTTGTGTGTGTCCCTTTGTGTTCATGTTGGTTTGACATGGGATCTTGAATCCTGGGGGTTTGACTACCCCCTTGATCTTTGTCATCCTATACCATCCACATTGGTACACTTGGACCCCTCTTGACTACTTTAGTGCGAGTTTGATGCAAGTTCCTCCTCACACTAAGGTGGGTGCTAAATGTAGTGTAGGAAAAAGTATTCCTTTTTCACACTTAATTTGGGAATGAATAATTAATAATAAATTGAGCTTAATTATGCCTTAATTTAGTGATTGTAATATGTTTTGCATATTCACATTATGTTTAGGGCCCATTTAATTAAAATGGACTTAATTGTGCCTTATTTTTGGTGTTGTATGGTGTACATTTACACTTTCACACTAAGTAAGGCTTTATTAATTAATTGAGGTTAATTTTCCTTAATTGGCCCCTTTAATTCAAATACAAGCCTAATTAATTACTATTTCTGAGGGATAAAACTTGACAGTCATAAATGCCATTACACAACACTTAACTTTGGAAGATGTGTGTCCTAGGTAAATGACCTAGGACATAGGGCGAATGGGTCCTCACTTAGACCTAGGAACCCCCTTTAAAATATGTTTTTGATAGTATTTTAATGATTTCAAATCCATAATTCAATGTCAGCTTGTGATATTTTAATTTTGGGAATTAATGATAGGATATGTATAAATAAGAGGTCATTTCACCTTGTTTCACCTAGAATTTTCAAGAGAGCATTCCTAATAGAAATTTTGTGAGATCACGAGCATTTTGAGATTATTGTCAAGAGCATTCAAGGGAATATTTCTTCATCATTTGTTGCAGCAATCAAGATCCAAGCATTATGTCAAATTTATGTGGAGTCATGCATGTTTTTGGAGCTAATACGTTGATGTAGGTTTTTTGATTCAATCAAGCATTCAAAGTATCATTTCAAGCAGAGATTCAAAGTCAAGATCCACATCCTTTGAAGCTATTTCATGCAATTTACATACCTCCATTATCAAAGGTTCAAATAAAGGTTTGGTGAGTTGTGACATAGAGTTGTTCATTCATCATTCCTTTCATGATTTTATTCAATTCAAGGTTTAATTACCAAAATGAGGTTTGATCAAGGAAAACCCCAATTCTCTAACAAAACAAAATTTTCCCTCTTGATGTGTGTTTGTAAATTTTAGGTGGAAAATATCTTGAAGAACAAATATTGCAAAATTTATCAAAGTTGTCATCATTCTTGCAATTTCACTAAAATTAGCCTACAAAATTTATTTTTGGCTTTCCAATAGCGAGATTCGAGAATCTAGGAGTGCAGACATGGGAGAACAAAACCCAAAAACATATGTTCTGGAGCCCTAGCCAGGACCCATTTTCCATAGGGCGAATGAGTCCTTAGTGAGCCTTGAAAAAGCACTTTTTGTGAAAGGTACACAACATTTATCCCTTCCAAACCCTCCCTAAAGTCTATAGGTTCCATTAGTTTTATGTTTAAGCTTCTAAATACACTTTATAGACCACATTTTGGAGTTTATTTGCTATTTTTAATTTTTCTCCCCAAAATGCTATTTAGCTTAGACCCTCGTCCTTACAAAAAAGGGAAATTTGCATATTCACACTTTGACTTGATTCACCTTGAGGTTGATAGTCATTTCATTGTGTGGATCTCATTTCCTAATGAAAATAGAAGAATAGGACCCCTTTTCCCTCTTTGGATCCACTTTTCCATTTTGGGAAATTTCCCCTATCCTATTTTTCTATGTTTCATCTTCCTAACTCTCTCCCTCTATTAGAGCCCTTGTTTCTTTCATCGTCATATGAGGTACCACCTACTTCTTCTCCTACATATATTACATCTTTAAAATATGATACTTTATATCCTCCTCCTCATAATAATTCCATCTAATATTTAATCTCATCCTTCTCTTGATTCAACTTATGTGTACACTAAAACTTAATGAGCTAGATGTATAATTAGATGATTTCACTTCTCCTCATATGTGCCATTCCATAACTGTATTATAGTTTTCTCCTCTCTCTTCTATAATTCTCATTTATTCCTCTCCTATTATTATGGGAAACATATGCTTTGATAAATATAATGGCTAAGGAGATCTTATTTAATATGAGAAAATTATATTCTCTTTTCTTGACTATTAATTTTGATGATCCCATCATGGCTAAATTATTTTATAGTGTACTTTGATAGATAATGTATTGTATTGATTCTATACTTTGAATTTTAGTTCCTTACACTCCTTTCTTGATCTTGTGTATGCATTAATTCTCCATTTCCAATATTAAATTTATCCTAAAGTCTCTCTTATACAATTAACATGTTGGAAACATGATCCCAATGTAATTATTAAGGACTATATATATTACTTCTTATCTTTACTTGTTCACATGGATTTTCATCATCTTGATTCTATATTCTAACATATTTTTATAGATAATATATTTTCTCATATTCAAGATAAAATCCTTTTTGGATACCACACCTCTTTTTTTCTAGCTTTGTAGTCCATTAAGGTTTAAAATTACTTGCACAAGTTTGTACCACTTCTCTTGCTCCTCTTATGTCTACTCCATGTGAACCTTCTCTAAGAAATTCTCCTCCATTATTGCCCAAATAAATATTAAGAATAATTTTCACATGTCTTTATTATACCCCTAAGCATATCTTGTCACTTATCTTGGAGAATAATTTAATCACTTTTCCTCCTCTTGCATTTAGGAAACCTCCTAAGCATGGCCATTCATTAATTCTCTCTTCCTCATATCATAGGAAGTTTAAATATTCTTCCAATGTATGTGGAGATTTAAATATAAGTACAAGATCTTATCAAGAAATTTCATGTTCTCCTTATGATGCACCTCTCCCTTCTCTTGGCAATAATTTCTATTTGGTAGAAGACCCCAAAAAAACACATGATCTATCATTCACCTATGATACACATGATGGTGACCATGATTCTCATGATATTCTTCCACATTATCATCCTTCTTTTATTGCTCATGACCCTATTATTCCTAATCATGTGAGTATTATGTTTATGGAGCATTTTCCTCCTTTAAAAACCTCCAGATAAGACCAAGGATAATATTCCTCCTCTATCTAATATTTTCACTAAAAGCACTCTTCCCTCTTATAAATTTAAGAAATTGATCATCCATGCATGACTCATGTGGAAAAAATTTCCTCATAGAGTTTTATGCAATTTTATTTTTTATCTAATGATTATTACACTTCTTTTATTGGTTGATACTAAGTTGATTTCAATACCTCTTTATCTACTCCTATCTTTTTATACTATGTAATATTTTATATGTTATGGTTTTTTGCAATTTGATATCATCTAATGATTATTATACTTCTTTTATTGGTTGATATTAAGTTGATTCCAATACATCTTTATCTACTCCTCTCTTTCAATACCTCTTTATCTACTCATATTTTTCTATACTATGTAATATTTTATTTGTATTATGATTATTTTATGTATATTACATATGCTTCTTGATACTCATCATTACTTTATGTATTTGAATTCCTCTTTCTATTTATCTCAACTCATGAGATATATCATTTATGGTGTCCTTATTTGTACCTTGCTCCACAATGCACATGACACCTTGAGGATGATGCAAAGTACTAGGGAATTTTCCACCATTTTCATGTTGACCCATACATGTCATGCTTGTTACCACTCTATTTATTATATCCCACATATTCACACTTTCTTCCTCTCTTTCTTTCTTGTATCATTCCTATTAGGAATGATGGTGTTGTTGAAAATAGTGAGCATACACAAAGAATTAAGAGCATTCCATGATTTTAGTGTGAGTGATAATAGAAAATATATTATATTTATTTCGCTTTCACATTACAAAATGTTTGATATCAGCTTTTATAAATACATCCCTTTTTGTACCACCCAATAAGTAACCTTAGGAAATATTTGTACAACTAACCTTTTAACTTATTTACTTATTATACTCTAAGACTTGTAATATTTATTTATTTATTACCCACCTAAAACCAATTCTATAAATATAATATAATCCCAAAATTCCCCCTTTATTACATGAACTTGAACAAAGGAACATTTTACTATGTTTGAACATAACAACCCACACATAAAAATTTGATGAAGTAGCTCAACAAATCTACCAATTCATTTAGGACACAACAAATAAAAAATATCAATGGTTTTCCTAACTTTCCAACAATACTTGTGAATTAAAATATGCTCAACTATTCACATGTAAACCACTCCTCTTGTGAGTTAACACATACTCAACTATCCACAAGAGCACCACTCCACATGTGAAGTGAGACATACTATCAATAATGTAATACTCTAGATATGAATCAATACATAATCGACTATCCACAACAATAACACTCATAAAATTTGATGCATCTCAAATATCCATAGTTATAAATATATTATTGGTGCTCAAATTTATAAGTTCCCAAATCCCTAAATCAAGCCTTTTTAGCACTAGGGGTGTCAAACTTAGGGCTAGGCAAGACAACTATGGACTACTTTACTAAGGTAGATAAGACCACCTTCAAATTTAGGCACTACTAGGAAAAGAGGGGCTTCCTTGAGGTGATATATTAAATATGACTACAAGGAATGTACATGAACCATGAAACAAACCATACCCACTACATAGATCCTATTTGTTTGTCACTAGGTGCTTATGTGTTGATTTAAAAATGCAAGGATGTTTCACTTTCATAAAGTAGATAAAAAACCATATAAATTGTTTGATATTGTGGCTTTAATAACCCCTAATAATCTAATGTGTATTTACACATGAAATTAGATTAAACAAAATCAACATTATATGAAATGAAGCTTAATTTTTAGTTATTTTAGGTGTGTTGGTGTGATGTGAGGTTGAACACAAAGTAGATGGGTTCCTTTATCCAACTAAGGTGGTAGAGTCTAGAGTTCCATAAAGAAAAGTATATAATAACATGAAATACACTATATTATACCTTAATGAAGATAAAAACAAGTACCTTATCTCTCTATTGCATGCATAATATAGGCTCTATGCATGCATAACAAGTAGATAACTAAAATTGTAAAACATATATATGAACATAACTTGGTTATACAAAGAAAAACCCATGAATTTATTTTAATAATACATCCTACAAAATATTTACAAAAATTTTACTACCCTCATGATGACAAAATATTCAAAATTAACACTCAAACAAATGAATATGGTTGAGAAAATTAATAAGATCTTCGTAAAAATATAAAACATTCATGAAGACATTAAAAATGTGATAAATATACACACCACATCATTCCTTTGGGATTAAAAAATAATTGTAGATCCTTGGGAGAAAACCCAAAATATTACAATATTGAAAATGTCCTAAATTTGTAGCTTGGATGAAACCATAATGACATGTAAGTTATTTTCTTTGTTCTAGCTCCAGAACATGTTTTCCATCATTTTGATTAAATAAAAATTACAAATATATAACATTCAACACTGACAAGAGACTTTAAGAGAAGAATCATGTGGTCACTTACTGTAGACACCTAAAAATGTCATGAGCACATCACACAACCTAATCTCACTTACTAATATCATTTTCTTATCATTATCACCTAATTCCCATATTTAATCAAATAATGTCAATTATTTAGTTAAATTCACCCTATTCTCTTATTAATTGAATAACTAAGGTTATTTGGTTAATTCATCATTTCATGCTAATATTCCTCTCAATTGATTAAATAATATAAATTGTTCAATTAAATGTCATAATTCTTTTTGATTAAATAATTCCTAATTGTTGTGGGCGGTTGAGTGGGTGCCACTCCATCCTTCAAATGCTCGAATGGAGTGGTCGTGTGGTAGTTTGAAGGGGTTGTTGGATGAGTTGGCACCACAATATTTTAGTGGCATTGGGAACTTTCTAGAGATGGTAATTTTCATGATTACCCACCAGCGTGGGGTGGAGTGCATTGTCCTACTCTGAATGCTAGCCAACTTTTTGCATGATCCTAGCTGAGCACATTGCATAGGAATTCATGGAAGCAGATGGAGGTTAAATTTCTGAGGTGATGCTGTGGCTTTTTGCATTCACAATTTGTAAGTTTATACTCTTGTTTGGTCATGAGCAGGTTCATTCTGCTGGTTTATGGGGAGGAGTTAGAGACTAGAGGTATGGAAACCCCAATTTAGTTGAGGAGTTTGAAGCGACAGATGGCCTTCGAAGGCCCAGTAACTTCCCTTCGGTTGTGTCGAATAATCTGACACCTAGACTATCTTACTCTTGTAGTGATAAAATGCATCACAAGGAAAGGGTTTATGGCAGATGTGGAGGGCTACTAGTTGGATTCAAACATCTCCTCTTGTGTCCTGGATGGCTTACTAGATGTGGGGATCTCCAAAGCTAATTCATGGGCAATTATGAGGAGGTTGTTTTGGAAAGATATGTTGGGTTTGGATAGAACCTTGGTTGCAGCTTCATTGGGAAAGGGCATTGCCTGCCCTCATGACTTAGCTCTTCTGGATGATCCAAAGGTGTTGGTTAAGTTCTTCCCCTTTCTCTTGGATGTCACTGGCTTTGAATTGGTGGAGCATTGGCGCTTGGTGGTTGCAAGGGCAAAATATCTTAGGAAGAAATGTTTCCTTTCTCTGGTTGTTGACTCAGCCTAGAAATGAGAGTTTCATGTGTTTGCACAACAGAATGTGTGGTAATTTGGGTCTATGTGGTGGGTACAGTTAGTGTTTCAGTTTAGGCACTAGTTCCTGGTAGTATGTTTATGAATATTGCTCTTTTGTAAATGTTTTTCTAGTGAGCGTATGTATGGTTTTGACCATGTGTGGTCTTCTGTTAAACTCGAGATAGTAGTGTTATGGGGATGTTATGGTTTTTGATGGTTACCCAAGTCAAGCTCAAACCTTGTATCTCTGCTTCTTTTTGAAATCAATATAATTTTACTTATCAAAAAAAAATTCCTAATTGTTTAATTAAATGTCCTAATTCTCTCCACTTGCACAATTAAATGATTTCTTAAATTGTTTAATTAGTTGATTTCTTTCCAATCCTCCAAATTCTCCAACTTGCACAAGAATATTCCCTTTTCAAACTCAAATATTTCCCTCCAAATGGAAATATCTCTAACATGGCTTCCTAAAATCAAGGGATCTTGTTGGAACTCTCAAGCAATTTGAGCCCTTGATTAAGATCATTGATCAATGCCTCATTGATTATCAACCTTTGATCTATTCCTTGATCCATGTATTCCTCTCTCATTCGATTTCATCCCTTGATCACCATTTTCAATCCTCACCATTGATCAATATCCCTTAAATCTATAAATTCCAAGCCTATTTCATAATAATGGATCCACAATATTTGAGCAAACTTACTCTCTTGAATTGATTCTCCAATTTTATCAATTTGAGAGCATTTTATGAGCCATTCTTATCATTTCTTCATCAATTTTCTTTGCAACATCTTGGATAATGCATAAATTGAGCCATCCACATCATATCCACTCATTCTACATCAATCCACAATGGAATTGAGAGGTTTGCATAATAGATTATATTCAATTTGCTTTAATTCTAGTTTTAATGCTTTGATTTGAATTTATATTGTGTTAAATTGAATTTCATTGAGAATTTTTTAGTTAATCAATCATTTTCTTAGCTATATTAGTTCAATTGATGTTATTTGATCAATCAATTTATACATTCACACTTAAAATAGAGAGGTCGCCCATATTTTTGACATCAACAATCCTATGTTTGTGTACATAAATTAAGTCTTAGAGAGGTACATATGTACTAGAAGATGTGTAGAAGAAATATTTCCTTTAATCATGTCTTTCTCAAGCCATTAATGACACTCTAGAATGTGTAGGAAAGTATATATTCTTCTCTTTTGTTGTTTGTTGAAATTTGATAAAGAACAACACATTGTAGATTTGGAGTGCTATATGAGGAAAAATCCCATAAGATATGGTAGATTATAAGGAGAAGACATTAGGAACATTATGATTTGAAAGAAAACTACTATATTAATGGAAACATGGTCTCACTTATTGCCATCATTAAATTTGATTTTAATATGTACTTTTGGGATGTACAATAGATTTTTAGGTTAGAAAAACCTTTTGAAGTAGTTTCAAGGTCAAATTTGATCACTAATGGCATCCTAGGAGGGTTTGGAGAGTGGTTGAAGTGATCAATAGGAGATACAAAAAAATTGTGAAGTTCAAGTAGTAAAAATTGGAGATGTAAGATTTTCTTGCAGAACTAAACATGATGATTGGATGTCCAAGTGGAAAATGGGATGTTTAATAACTTTTTTAGGGATTTAGTGTGAAAGTGGACATGGAGATTAGACATTTAAATGGAAGTATAAAATTCCACTCAAATTTCATAGAGAAATGTTTGGAGGGAAATGCAAGAAAAGTAGGAATGATGAGATGTGTAAGAAAATAATGTGGAACCAACAATAGGAATTGGATGTTAGATCAAAGGAATTCCAAAGGTGAAAAATATTTTTTCAAGAAAGAGGGGGAATGATGTGACAAAAAATTATTGAACCAAACATGGGAATTTCATATAGGGAAAAGGAGGGAGTTTGAAACCACTTTAAAATTCTTAAAGGTGATGAAAGGGGGGTGAGGAAAAATGAATTAAAGTCCAGGATCCTATTAAAATCATAAAATTAGGGAGAAGTGGGAGAAAATGAATGAATACAGGAATGGATGAGTCCTATGGAAATGATATATAGGATTGTACATCATATGAGCAAGAAATGTTTGATAGTCTAGTAAAGTCTACAACACTGCAAAAATAGTAGAAATTGACCAAAACACTCCTAGACATGATTTTCTCAAATTGTTGTAACTTTTAAAACATGATAAGGATATGGAGGGTGATGAAGAACAACACTTATAAATTTTACTAATAGATAACCATACAAATATTTCTCATATTGGTAATAATTGATGAAAACATAAGGTAAAATGCACATTGGGGCCTAGACAAAGCAATTTAGGGCACTATAAAATTTAGCTCCAACATATCCAAATCTATAAATTAAGACATACTCAACTATCAATAGATATAATAGGCTTCTTATAGATTGACACATAATTTCCTATCCATACATATAGTACACTTCATGTGGATTAAGACATACTCAACTATCCATAAGAACAAAACATAAAACCACCAAGCACTCTTGCTATAAGACGAGACACAAATGAAAAATAGGTACCTCTCATGTAATTTACCATCTCTAAGTAAGAAGCTAGTTTGAGATAAAATATTCCTCTAACCTTGTGTTTCCTATATTGTAACGCCCGCCGTGCAAACCCCAAAGAACAATCACAAAAAAAGCACAATTTTTTTTTATAAAGAAAATCAAATAATCAATATACCAAATATTAAACAATCATATACATAATCATAAACTTCATTTCATTACAATACAAATAACATAACTAACTATGTTCTTTGGGGCACGCGAGGTCACATCGAATTAAACATTACAAAGCATCAACACATAAGATACCATTCTAACAACGAAGGAACTATTAAAGACAACATTAGATATATACATAGATTCCATCATCAGGTGAAACCATGAGGAATCACATAGCCAAATAAGGATACAAGGTTGAAATTACATTACAACATCTTTTAAATATACAACATATCCATAAACATAGTTTACATCATGATTCCCAATCATGTGGGATGAATAAAATATACAAGATTATCAAAATGCATAGAGTTCAAATGGTACAAATCTTTAATAGGATGAGACTGGCCAACGAATGCTGATGGGGAACCCAACGGTGTGCGGAGCACGTTCCACCCGACCACCCCCGTGCTAAGAGGTGACAGAGAAGTAACTCCGACCAAGATTGCCAACTGACAAGAACTGATGTACAAACATACAAGAAGTACCAAACATAGAGCCATAACACAATACTCCAAATTACAATGAAACAAAACAATAACATCATATAACAATACCATAAGAGTACAAAGTCATAAGTCAAATATCAATGAGATCATACAAGACCACAAAGTACACCAAAGATGTATCAAGACAATATTCCATAAATCAAAATAAATCCATTTATCAACAATCTAAACCAACTCCCATAACATACTTCCAGAGGAACACAAACAAGAAAAACACATGGGCAACTAGGGGAGAGTGTCATCGCATAGTCCTACATGGGCTATCCTGTGCTCTTCCTCCCAATTGGAGGTTCCGGTCCCATCTATGGCTATCTTATGCCCTTCCTCCCAACTAGAGGCGTCAATCCATAGGGTGACTAATGCGGAGCCATAAAACTCTCGTGAAGATGAGGTTACAACCTTGCCGACCACGGCCTTCTCAGTCTTCCATTAGCCTGCGGAAGCACTAATGAAGACGAGGCATCCATATTTAAAATCTTATAATGATATTAGTACCCAAACCTCCTAAGTTAATTATTAGATTTTCACTTGATTACTAACTCGCTCGTGGGTTATCCTGTGCCCTTCCCCTTAAACGGGGTGCTGGCCCCCACGAGGAGCCACTCTCCCTAGAGACCCAACCAAAACCAAAAAGAAACAAGGGTGTACCATCACAATCATGCATATTGAAATACAACAACAATAACACGCGAGGCATAACCCATCTCGCTAAATGAATACATTATCAAAATCTCACAAGTCTATACACCCCATTCTCAAATCATGACATATCAGATACTCATAAAGAAAAGGCATAAATCCAATGAAAATCATAATCCTGTGGAAGACTACAGTTTCAGAATACTTTCATAACATTAACAGGGTTCCCTCACCAATGAACTAACAATGTCCCGAACCTAACAAGTCTACAAGACTCAACTTCATAAAAAGATAACTTATTTAATTCCATAGTAAATTCTATTTCCACAATATACACATTAAAAACAAGAATTAAATAATCAATGCTAACATATATTCATAAATTTTCTTTTTACTATATTATCCTATCAAAGTTCATAATTTAACAAATTAATTAAAAATTGTTTCTCTTTTCATATTTTCACTATAATAAAATTTTATTTTATTCAGACCAGAAAAAGAAACAATCCGGTTACAGACAAAATTAATTGATTAATTTAATAGTTAAATCAGTGAAATATAATTAAATGAATTAATATATATAAATAAATATAAATATATACATATATATATTTATAAAAGCATATACGCACATTAAAATTTAAAAAGAATTTTCATTTTAAAACAAAAATAAAGCACATATCATTTCGAATGGAAAACGGGCCACCAAAAGCACGGGGTTATACCCGGTCGCGGACAGTCTACGGACTGTCACACCAGTACAACGGCCAGCTGGGTGGTGGGTACGGCCGAGGCCGAACCACCACTCAGTCAGGATTTTATAATACCAAAAATGATATCAATAAAGCCGACGGAAGTACGGCGAAATTCAAAACTTAGAATGAAATTTACATAATTCAATATTTATATATATATATAGGTGTATATATATATATATCTAATATATATATACATATATATATATATATTGTATTTTAAATATTTCAAAAATAGGGAATGATAATCAACTGTACAAGTTAATGTATATATTTATATATAAAATGTATTCGTAAAATATATATATTAACAAGAATATACACAACCCAGAATTCACAGTAAGGGAATTATTCTTTAATCAATTAATTTATTTTTTTGAACAAAACTACAGTAATACTGTTTAATTCCAGAACCCAACCAAAATTCCATTTTAAATAACAACAATCCAAAACCCAACAAAAATTTCATTTTAATTGAATAACAGACCGGAAAACATTTCTACAGACCCGAAGATTTTCTTCACACACATTTAATTTCAAACCCAAGAAGAAATTTCATTCACAAAAAAACAATTTTTATTTCATTTGTGGCTACAGGAAAACGATAATTAAAAAGGCGAAAAAGAACCTGGTGTCTTGTGCCTGTAGAAAATCTGTGGAAGCTTTCTCCTGAGCTTGATCAAATTCTTTTTGCAAAGCTACTCCTTCGCTGCTGAATGTTTCCAGCAACAGATCCAAAACCTCCCTCAAACTGAACCTTATTCTTCAATAAATTCTCCAGAATAATAGAAAGAGAATGCTATACTCCTCCATAATGACAGAAAAGATGTATGCAAAATTTCTCCGGAATCCCCAAAAAGAGAATGCAACCCCATACAAAGAAAAACCCCTAAATAAAATCAACACTCAGAAAGTCTCTTCCGTTTCCTCTTCCCGTGAATACCAGAAGTCACTTCTCCAGAAATAAATAAAATTTAAATATATTCAAATCCACAAAATTTAACTTTATTTATTTATTTATTTATCATCTCCACAAACACTTAATTAAATAATCACATGCCCATTAAAATAATTGAAATCAACCATTTGCAAGATTTTCTCAAAATAAATTTAATATTTTCACAAACTACTACTAACATTTATTTATTTAATTATTTATTTATTATTATATGCTTTATTTTATTAATTGTTTAATTATTTAAATCACAATATAAAACCATACACCACATTAGATAAGTCATAAAATCACAATAACATACAAAGACCAACGTAACAACAAAATGGCTATGACCAAGACGCACAAAACCAAGAAGGTACAAGACAATTGACATCTTGGAACGGAGTTACTTCCATGTCACCTTTGTTCAACTTCACGCCATTGGGTTGGTACAATGCTCGTCCAGACCTATCGAAATAGGAGGAATTGAGTCTTATTCCTGCAAAGCCTGCATCCAACAAGGTGATACACAACATACATACATATAATCAATTACAAAGCATTGTGAGAAGGATTTGCAGTGTAGCGGGGTGCTCGCGAATGAGTGATGCTACCTGTCCCCTCACCAAATCATATCATAATCTATTTCATTATAGAATTACATTAATTCGCATCAACATCATCAATTACTATTCTCTAGCCTACTGCATTCCAATTAACTCCATCAAAATAATCGTAATAAAAATGTCATTATAATATCCATGGCATCATAAGAGTAATATAATTAGTAACAATCTAAGCTACCACAACATAATATCAACAGTATCATCAAAACCACAATGTGCCAACCAAAACCACAGAGAATGTCAAGAACAAGCAGTAACATGAGGGGTATTACATCCTCCCCCCCAAGAATTCGGCTTACTCCTGGAAGCTAGTAAAAAGATAAGGATAAGAATCTCTGATACGAGAGGCATCCTCCCATGTAGTTGAAGCCTCATCATTCGGGTCCCACTAAACCCGTACCTAATCAATTTCTCTGCCTCTAAGGGTAAGTCACTGACGCTGAAGCATGACCACAGGCTTGAGAGCCAGCTACCCATCCTCGACCTGAAGAGCATTCCAATCAAGAACATGAGTAACATCAGGAAAATATGGCCTAAGAACAGAAACATGAAATACATCGTGGATCCACGACAAACTGGGTAGAAAAGCTAAGCAGTAAGCAACAGGTCCAATCTGTTGTAACACTTCAAAGGGTCCAACGAAGCGAGGCGCAAGCTTCGAACCCTTTCCATAATGAATAGGGCTCTTCCGCAGACGTACTCGAAGGAACACCCGATCACCTACTGTAAACTGCCGATCAACTCTATGAGCGTCAGCATACTTCTTTTGTCTATCCTAAGCAGCTACAAGATGTTCTCGAATGCGAGCCACTTGTTGCTCCATATCCCTAAGCATTTCGGGTCCAAGAAGCACCCTGTCCTCCAACCGATCCCAACTCAAAGGAGTACGACAAGGATGACCGTACAAGGCCTAAAAAGGAGCCATACCAATGGAACTATGGTACCCATTATTATATACAAACTCGACCAAGTACAGATAGTCCTCCCAACATGATTATTGTTCCATAACATACATGCGAAGCATATCCTCTAGCACCTGGTTAACTCTCTCAGTTTGACCATCAGTCTCAGGATGGTAGGAAGAACTAAAATTCAACTTAGTTCCCAAAGACTGCTGCAAAGATGTCCACAACGCAAACGTGAATACCGGATCTCTGTCAGAAATGATCCTCCCTGGTATCCCATGCAATCTAACTATATCATTCATGAACACCTTAGCAACATAAAATGTTGTATACGAAGATCGAACAGGAGAAAAATGAGCTGCCTTAGTCAATCTATCAACTGTGACCATAATAGCATCATGTCGTCTAGATGACATAGGCAACCCAACAACGAAATCCATGGAAATAACATCCCATTTCCATTCCGGAACATGGTGAGGCTGTAGCAACCCAGTTGGATGATGATGTTCAGTCTTTACTCTCTGACATTCAAGGCATTGAGCCACAAAGTCAGCAATATCCCGCTTCATTCCTGACCAAAAATAAAGCGAACGCAGATCCGCATACATTTTCTTAACTCTAAGATGTGCTGCGTAGGGTGCCTGATGACCTTCTATCAGAA
Source organism: Sequoia sempervirens (assembly GCA_007258455.2). Classification (NCBI taxonomy): domain Eukaryota; kingdom Viridiplantae; phylum Streptophyta; class Pinopsida; order Cupressales; family Cupressaceae; genus Sequoia; species Sequoia sempervirens. The sequence goes on along the minus strand of VDFB02330967.1, from coordinate 231,596 downwards.
TCAGGGTACGAAGACCCTCTGAAGGAGGTACATACAACCGTCTAGGGAAACGCAAAGCACCATCCGAATCTAATGAATAACCAGCAAATTTCCCCTCCAAAGCTCTGCCTGATTCCACCTCAGCTTTCACCTCTGAATACCAACTATCTGAAGGAAGGGCTGCGATAATCTGACCCTTCAAATCCACTTCAAGAGTCATTGCAAAAACCTCATGCCTGCGTCGACTCAGAGCGTCAACCACCACATTTTCCTTACCCTGAATATACTTCACCTCAAAATCATATTCACACAAAAATTCCATCCACCTCCTCTGTCTTGCATTCAAATTCGGCTGTGTGAAGATGTATTGTAAACTCCGATGATCTGTATGCAACTTGAACCGGTGCCCTAACAAGAAGTGCCTCCATCTCACAAGAGCGTGAACAACTGCGGCCAACTCAAGGTCGTGTGTGGGATAATTGAGTTCATGATCCTTTAGTTTCTGAGATTCATAGGCAATCACTCTCCCATCCTACATCAACACGGCTCCAAGACCTTCCAAAGAGGCATCCGTACAAACCATGAAATCACCTGTAGGACCCGGCACTGCCAAAATTGGAGCACTAGTCAGTTTTTCCTTAAGATTTTGGAAAGCTAACTGACACTGCTCTGACCAAAGAAATTTCTTTCCTTTCCTCTGAAGTGATGTGATAGGATGCGCAATCCTCAAAAAGCCCTGCACGAACTGCCGATAATACCCAGCTAGTCCCATGAAACTATGAATTTCTAAAACATTAGTGGGCACGGGCCAATCCATGATAGCCTGGATCTTAGCAGGATCCACATAAATTCCCTCACCAGAAATCACATGCCCTAAATACTGAACTTCAATCTTATAAAAGTCACACTTTGCCAGATTGGCATATAACTAGTTGTCCCTTAAGCACTGCAAAACCTGCTTTAGGTGCACCTCATGTTCCTCCATAGACTTAGAATAAATCAAAATATCATCAAGAAACACAAGGATGAACCTATCCAAGTAAGTTCGAAACACCCCATTCATTAGACTCATAAATACTGAAGGTGCTTTTGTTAACCCGAACGACATCACTATAAACTCGTAGTGTCCATACCGAGTGCGAAATGCAGTTTTATGAATGTCGGCCTCTGCTATCTGCAACTGATGATAACCTGATTTAAGGTCGATCTTGGAAAATACCTTTGCCCCCTTTATCTGATCAAAGAGATCATCAATCCTGGGAAGGGGATAACGATTCTTTACTGTTACCTTATTCAATTGTCTATAATCGATACAAAGACGGAGAGAACCATCATTCTTTTTGACAAAGATCACTGGTGCTCCCCAAGGAGAAACACTAGGGCAGATAAACCCCTTAGCCAACAATTCCTCCAATTGCAGACGAAGGTCTTGGAGTTCCTGCGTGGTCATCCTGTATGGATCCCGAGAGATAGGCTCAGCTCCAGGCACCAGATTGATCCTGAAATCCACCTCTCGCTTAGGAGGCATACCTGGTATCTCACTAGGAAAAACATCAGAAAACTCTGCAAGGAGAGGGTAATCCTTCAATGACACCTCACGGCTAACCTCAGACTCAAGGTCACAAACCGACACTGCAAAGAGCTGACAACCCTGATGAAAACACCTTTTTAACTGCATAGCTGAGATCATTCTCAAAGAAACAGGCCTCTGAACACCCACAATTTCCACCTCTTTTCCAAAATCATCCACACATCGCACTGCTTTACAGCGACAATCTATCAAAGCACGATGTGAGCTTAACCAATCCATGCCCAAGACTACATCATAAGAACCAAGTGGAAGAATTCTAAGGTCCACCTTAGTCGACATTGTCCCTAACTCTAACCTACAACCCTGCACAAGCTTCTCGACCATAACTTTAGATCCTGAAGCTAATTCAACCTGCCACTTTTCGCTTTTCTTTATTGCCCCCAAATTACATCGCTCGACAACTAAAGGAGAAATAAATAATCAGATGCACCAGAATCTAAGAGTACTGAAATGATAAACTTATGCAATAAACCTGTAGTCTCAACGACGGTGCTCTGATGATCTTCCTGACGATTATCCACTGTTGCGAAGACTCGGTGAGATCTCCCTGCGTCTCCCACTATCAGCTCGGACATAGCTGGTTTCTGACTAAACTCTGAAGCACTCTTCTGAGGACACATCCTAGCAATATGCCCCTGCTTCCCACACGAGAAACATCCAAAACCTCGACCAAAACCTCTTCCCCCGGATGGAGCATTCGATTGCTGGAAGCTCCCATGACTAGGTGGAGACTGAAAACTCAATGCAGGCTGCTCCTGACGTGCACGGTTCCGGTTCTGATCCCTGTGAAATTGAAAGTGGCCACCATGCTGAGAAGTAGTATTCTTGTGCTTCAGTTGAGATTGCTGCTGCTGACCCCCTTTTGAAGGCACAAAATGGCTCTTAGAAGGTCCTGCTGCCTGTGTCTGACCCCCTTGAGAACCAGCTCTAGGAGTGGGCACGCTACCAATCTACACTCCTACATGACCACCCAATGCCATAGCCAAGTTTTCTTCCACCAAGCGAGCCTTTTCAACAGCAACTTCCATTGTCTTTGGTTCGAAGACTCGTACGCCACCATTGATGTGAGCGTTCAAAACTTAAACAAAATGTTGTACCAACATCCCTTAATCATGACTAATCCCTACATACTGTTTCAGTTCATAGAAGCATCGTTCATACTGTTCTACTGACATTGCCATTTGCTTAAGATCATTCATCTGTCCTGCGCTGCCTCCAATGATCTGAGAGGAAGCGAGCCCTAAACCTTTCCAAGAAAAACTCCCAAGTGACCATACTAATATCCATATGCAACTTTTGTTCCTCAAGCTACCACCAAGTGGACACGAAACCCCGCAAATGCATAACAACACATCAAGCCTTGGTATTACTACCGTAGGGGTGCATTGCAAAGCATCGACCCAAATCAATTAACCATGTCTCGGCTTCCAACCCTCCTCCAGAGCCATCAAAGGTAGGTGGATGAGCTTCATCAAATCCCTCATATGGCCTACTAATAAAGCATCCTGGTCAACTAAAGCTCCCCTATGCCTTGGAGACCTTTCTCTTTCTCTTTCAACCCACTAATCCCCATTAGGTCTAGGACCCAATCTATCAAGAAGCTCACCCAGAAAATGCTGCAACTGACCATCCAACCTCGGCTGTTTCGGGTTCTATCCACCACTCAACGGATTTTTCTGAGAATTTTGTTGCTCCTCAGACTTAGGACCATGAGAACTTGGCGGTGAAGGACTTGGTTGGTTGGCTCCACGGCCACCACCTCGGCCTCTACCTCTACCCCTACCTTTGCCTCTAGGCATGCTTCTGCACAACAAGACAAAGGTACATATGAGCTCAAGAGCCAAAACACGAAGGTTTCCTAATGGACATAACTACCCAGAGACCCCAACGTTTGCAACCTTGGCTCTGATACCAAGTTGTAACGCCCGCCGTGCAAACCCCAAAGAACAATATTGCACAAAAAAAAGCACAAATTTTTTTTTAAAGAAAATCAAATAATCAATATACCAAATATTAAACAATCATATACATAATCATAAACTTCATTTCATTACAATACAAATAACATAACCGACTATGTTCTTTGGGGCATGCGAGGTCACATCGAATTAAACATTACAAAGCATCAACACATAAGATACCATTCTAACAACAAAGGAACTATTAAAGACAACATTAGATATATACATAGATTCCATCATCAGGTGAAACCATGAGGAATCACATAGCCAAATAAGGATACAAGGTTGAAATTACATTACAACATCTTTTAAATATACAACATATCCATAAACATAGTTTACATCATGATTCCCAATCATGTGGGATGAATACAATATACAAGATTATCAAAATGCATAGAGTTCAAAAGGTACAAATCTTCAATAGGATGAGACTGGCCAATGAACATTGATGGGGAACCCAACGGTGTGTGGAGCACGTTCCACATGACCACCCCCGTGCTAAGAGGTGACAGAGAAGTAACTCCAACCAAGATTGCCAACTGACAAGAACCAATGTACAAACATACAAGAAGTACCAAACATAGAGCCATAACACAATACTCCAAATTACAATGAAACAAAACAATAACATCATATAACAATACCATAAGAGTACAAAGTCATAAGTCAAATATCAATGAGATCATACAAGACCACGAAGTACACCAAAGATGTATCAAGACAATATTCCATAAATCAAAATAAATCCATTTATCAACAATCTAAACCAACCCCCATAACATACTTCTAGAGGAACACAAACAAGAAAAACACATGGGAAACTAGGGGAGAGTGTCATCGCATAGTCCTACATGGGCTATCCTGTGCTCTTCCTCCCAACTGGAGGCGCCGATCCCATCTATGGCTATCTTGTGCCCTTCCTCCCAACTGGAGGCGCCGGTCCATAGGGTGACTAATGCGGAGCCGTAAACCTCTCGTGAAGACGAGGTTACAACCTTGCCGACCACGGCCTTCTCAGTCTTCCATTAGCCTGCGGAAGCACTAATGAAGACGAGGCATCCATATTTAAAATCTTATAATGATAGTAGTACCCAAACCTCCTAAGTTAATTATTATATTTTCACTTGATTACTAACTTGCTCGTGCGTTATCCTATGCCCTTCCAATTAAACGAGGCGTCGGCCCCCACGAGGAGCCACTCTCCCTAGAGACCCAACCAAAACCAAAAAGAAACAGGGGTGTACCATCACAATCATGCATATTGAAATACAACAATAACAAACGAGGCATAACCCCTCTCGCTAAATGAGTACATTATCAAAATCTCACAAGTCTATACACCCCATTCTCAAATCATGACATATCAGATACTGATAAAGAAAAGGAATAAATCCAACAAAAATCACAATCCTCTGGAAGACTACAGTTTCAAAATACTTTCATAACATTAACAGGGTTCCCTCACCAATGAACTAACAATGTCCCGAACCCAACAAGTCTACAAGACTCAACTTCATAAAAAGATAACTTATTTAATTCCATAGTAAATTCCATTTCCACAATATACACATTAAAAACAAGAATTAAATAATCAATGCTAACATATATTCATAAATTGTCTTTTTACTATATTATCCTATCAAAGTTCATAATTTAACAAATTAATAAAAATTCGTTTCTATTTTCATATTTTCGCTATAATAAAATTTTATTTTATTCAGACCAGAAAAAGAAACAATCTGGTTACAAACAAAATTAATTGATTAATTTAATAGTTAAATCAGTGAAATATAATTAAATGAATTAATATATATAAATAAATATAAATATATATATATACATATATATATTTATAAAAGCATATACGCACATTAAAATTTAAAAGAATTTTCATTTTAAAACAAAAATAAAGCACATACCATTTCGAATGGAAAACGGGCCACCAAAAGCACGGGGTTATACCCGGCCGCGAACAGTCTACGGACTGTCACAATAGTCTGAAGGACTGCTGTGGGTAGTCCACAGACTGCCGCACCAGTACAACGGCCAGCTGGGTGGTGGGTACGGCCGAGGCCGAACCACCACTCAGTCAGGATTTTATAATACCAAAAATGATATCAATAAAGCCGACGGAAGTACGGCGAAATTCGAAACTTAGAATGAAATTTACATAATTCAATATTTATATATATATATGTGTGTGTGTGTGTGTGTGTATATATCTAATATATATATATACATATGTATATATACTGTATTTTAAATATTTCAAAAACAGCGAATGATAATCAACTGTACAAGTTAATGTATATATTTATATATAAAATGTATTCATAAAATATATATATTAACAAGAATATACACAACCCAGAATTCACAATAAGGGAATTATTCTTTAATTAATTAATTAATTTTTTTTGAACAAAACTACAGTAATACTATTTAATTCTAGAACCCAACCAAAATTCCATTTTAAATAACAACAATCCAAAACCCAACAAAAATTTCATTTTAATTGAATAACAAACCAGAAAACATTTCTACAGACTCGAAGATTTTCTTCACACACATTTAATTTCAAACCCAAGAAGAAATTTCATTCACAAAAAAACAATTTTTATTTCATTTGTGGCTACAGGAAAAAGATAATTAAAAAGGAGAAAAAGAACCTGGTGTCCTGTGCTTGTAGAAAATCTGTGGAAGCTTTCTCTTGAGCTTGATCAAATTCTTTTTGCAAAGCTACTCCTTCGCTGCTGAATGTTTCCAGCAACAGATCCAAAACCTCCCTCAAACTGAACCTTATTCTTCAATAAATTCTCCAGAATAATAGAAAGAGAATGCTATACTCCTCCAAAATGACATAAAAGATGTATGCAAAATTTCTCCGGAATCCCCAAAAAGAGAATGCAACCCCATACAAAGAAAACCCCTAAATAAAATCAACACTCAGAAAGTCTCTTTCGTTTCCTCTTCCCGTGAATACCAGAAGTCACTTCTCCAGAAATAAATAAAATTTAAATATATTCAAATCCACAAAATTTAACTTTATTTATTTATTTATTTATCATCTCCACAAACACTTAATTAAATAATCACATGCCCATTAAAATAATTGAAATCAACCATTTGCAAGATTTTCTCAAAATAAATTTAATATTTTCACAAACTACTACTAACATTTATTTATTTAATTATTTATTTATTATTATATGCTTTATTTTATTAATTGTTTAATTATTTAAATCACAATATAAAACCATACACCACATTAGATAAGTCATAAAATCACAATAACATGCAAAGACCAACATAACAACAAAATGGCTATGACCAAGACGCACAAAACCAAGAAGGTACAAGATAGTTGACATCTTGGAACGGAGTTACTTCCATGTCACCTTTGTTCAACTTCCTGCCGTTGGGTTGGTACAATGCTCATCCAGACCTATCGAAATAGGTGGAATCGAGTCTTATTCCTGCAAAGCCTGCATCCAATAAGGTGATACACAACATACATACATATAATCAATTACAAAGCATTGTGAGAAGGATTTGCAGTGTAGCAGGGCGCTCACGAACGAGTGATGCTACCTGTTCCCTCACCAAATCATATCATCATCTATTTCATTATAGAATTACATTAATTCGCATCAACATCATCAATTACTATTCTCTAGCCTACTGCATTCCAATTAACTCCATCAAAATAATTGTAATAAAAATATCATTATAATATCCATGGCATCATAAGAGTAATATAATCAGTAACAATCTAAGCTACCACAACATAATATCAACAGTATCATCAAAACCACAATGTGCCAACCAAAACCACAGAGAATGCCAAGAACAAGCAGTAACATGAGCAGTATTACATATATCATCCTCTTTGAGTACTTTAAATTCTAGCCAACAAATGGAGCATTGAAATATTTGAAAGCTTGATCAGTTTATTAGATGCATGAAAATGTTCCAAGAGAACCATAATTTCATGACATGATAAAAAGTGAACATTAAAAATTTATTGGATTCAAATGAAAATTCACCTTTTATAAAGTAACTCCAATAACAAAAATATATCAATTGCTTCCAACACTACTAGTAAGTAAAAAAACGAAGTGGACTTGACTAGAAAGGATATTATTTCACATTAAACTCTTCCCCAATCCCACTATGTAAATCATGCAAGCCTATAATTATAGTCAAAATATTTATTCTAAGATTTACAAATTTAACTAATAACCTTTCACTTTAAATACAAAATGACTCACCTACACACTAGTAATAACAAAATTTCACATCTATTTTAAAGCTTAATGCTTACCTTTTCTTTATGATGTTGATTATTTTGTTATAGTGGCACTAGGTAAAACTTCAATACAAATTATTTATTTATCTTGCTTGAATAAAAATAACAATTATATATTTATTGATAGAGAATTCACTATCATGCAACATGGGAAATGTAACTTCCATGACCATGCAATGGGGTTTAACTTTTTTAATATAAGTAATTTGTCACCAAACAATCACATAGTAAAACACCTATTAGGAATCCATTATAATGGGGAGAGATGTTTAAAAAAAAATCAATTTCCTTATTCATCATACAAATCTTCCTAATATTGATCGAGTAGAACAAAGTTCCATATGATAGACCATTTCCAATGCATATCACCATTGACCATATATTTCTTAGGCTTAAACAATATTTACTATAATATGTAGATTCTTTGTCTCTTATAAAATGCATATATACTATTTCCTATAGAAACATCACACCTTTATGAGAATAAATGCCTTATTTTTAAGAAAATAAAGAAAGAATCTACATATTTTTTACCTCAACCACAAATTTCATTGTACTAATCTACACGTTATAGTAATCCTATACACGCAAATGCTAACACCTTCTTCCACATTGATAACTATGAACATCACCCTTGTGCTTCATTCCTTCACCACTCATAGGTGTAGAAGGATAAATACATTTATACCATGCTAAAAGTGGTGAGCATGCACAAATAATTAAGATCACATCACGATTCTACTAAAAATGATAATAATAAACTAAATTATATTGATATCCTTGACATGTTATAGAATGTTTGATATTAAATTTATAAAAACATTCTTTTCCCGTACCACCTAATAACTAACCTTATGATGAATACCTCCAGAATTAACCTTCTCACTTATTTATTTATTATACTCTAACAATTGTAGTTTTTATTTAATTAATATAAATATTTTATTCATCCCCATGGTGCCTATTGGGAATTAAATTTGTAATGAAAATTTATTTTTATTGAGTCTCACCCCTTCTATGTACCTTACCACTTTTAAACCCACCATTTATAACTAATATGAGATATTCTTAATGGGTCTTCTATGAGTCAAAATAATCCCCCAAGTACTAACAATTGTAAGAAATCCAAAAATTTCTAAGTGTTGATCATTTTCTAGTACATTCTCTAAGTCTAGGTAGTTATTAGAGTTTCAAACATTCACTTCATGGCATAATTTTTCCTTCAACCTTGACCTCCCAATCCTTTTCCATTAAAATTTGTTTGTCTTTCAAACCATATCTTACCTGATATCTCATATGGACCTCCCTTGATTCTTGACTCATAACTCAATTTTTCCTTAAGTTCTTTATCAAAGTCAAATTTGTGGGATTCCTTCTATCTAAATACCCTTTCCATCCCAATCCTTGACATCACAATCCCCTATCCTCTAAAATTTTCCCACATATATTTATTATACTTTCAAACTTTCACTTACTATCATGCCTTCTTTGCCAACTCTGACCCCTTGAGTCCTAGACCTTTGACCTTCCTTCTTCTTAGGTACATGTCATAAGGTATGCCCAATTCCTAACCTTCAACATTATAAATATTGTTAGCATATCGATATTTCTTGTTCGGACTTCCCCCATTCCACATACCCTAGTAATATGAGTTCCTCATTATAATGTCCCTACTAATATATTAATGCAAATATTTATTAACCCTTAGATTCAATTTTTTTATTATCAATTATTTTTATATACCTCATAATATTGTGACCAAATATTTAGGGTGAATATTTGATAGATTTAATAATATTTAGTTTTGACACCATGTACAAACTTCTTTTTTTTTTATCAATGTTTACCAATAGCATTAACAACTCCAAAATACACTTTGGACTTCATTATACTCCCCCAAAATATATTAAATGTTTATACAACAACATTTGTGGCTCAATGGCCTACTTCAAATTTCATTATTTTTCCCTAATTTTAAAAACTCTAATATTGTGGGTATGGTTCACCATTAAAGATAACTTATAGCTTTAAATACACATATTGAATACTTCACAATAATAAGGTTTAGCCATGAATCTTGACAAACCTTGATATCTCTTTCTCATTTTTAGTAAATCTGAAAAGCTCCTTTACAATCACATAAATAATATTAAACCCTAATATTATAGTGTAGGTTAATAGAAGAGAACAAATCATAGATTAGAACATTCATTTAGATTTGATAAACCTAGTTTAAAAAAATAGATTTACATTCATCATACCTATTTAAACTTTATTTACAAACACTTAGCAGTTATAGAGCCATTATTACATTAATAGAAATCATGGAAACACAACGCACACATTGCATCATTAGTTTTTATGGATGAATGGGGCTCTAGTCAATGTTCACAACCTTTTACACTTTAGTCTAGTTTATTCTTGTCTATAACCATTGTTAGGAATGTGTCTAAAACAACCATTCTACTACAACAATTACAAGTGTCATGTTTTCTTAATATGACCAATATCAACCATCATTAAAGCTCAACCATGACCTCTAGGTGAGAATATCTTCTTTGGCTAGCAGGGTTTTTTTCCTTGGTCATTCGAGAACCAATAGGGTTTTCATATTTTGGTTGTTACATATCTGGAAGGTTTCATCCTCAAATATATTCAACTAAAAATAAGTGCTTGATGCAATTTGGTTAGGTTTTAGTTTAGGTGTTCAAATTTTCCTTTCATTCTCAAGCTTACAAACTAAAATACCATAAATAGAGAGGTCAAAATTGGTATGAAGATCATTGGTTACCAAATAATTACATATATGTGGATGCCCATACCTACCAGCATCGTTTTCCTTTGAATCACACCCCAAAATTGTTCCTATGTGCAAAAAGAGGTATTGGTGTGGTATGGAAGACTATACTCAAACATGCAATAAATCCCATGATTATTGGTGAGGAGAAACATGACCACAAACCCTAACTACCATATTCATGGTGATTAGGGAAATATACACAACTCTAATGGAAATAAATACATGTGAAACCATGTCCTCCAATTAAATAATGTCATTGGTAAAATAGTACCTCAGTTGGGACCACATGTCAAGAATAAGCATTATGATGCACTAACATGGTAAGTGGTAGGTGGGATGAATAGTGAAAAGAGGTGGGAGTTTCAAACTTTGGTGGTTGATATGATGAGGAAATCATAACTATATAGTAGGAAAATGAGGTAAATTTTGACTCTTATGATACAAGAGTCACTATGATGGCATGAGAAGGAAAGGGGACACAAGGATGTGAAACTCTAACAACCCGATGAAAAGAGAAGGAAGATGATGAACGCATATAAATAATGTTAAGTATGCCAAGATGGAAAATTATAAAACTCTAATTGGAAAACACCTAGAATACCTAACTAGCTCATATGCATCAATACTTGGTCAACCTAGAATAACACTAAAAAGGGAAGAGGGGTGTAGGCACATAACTAAGTTTGGAACCAAAATTATTTTTCTTATTCATCTAATGGAGGAAAATAAATTAAAGGATTAATATGTTTACCAAGGGCCCATTTAAGATATGACACATGGAAAATGTTGTGAGTTCTACTCTCCTCAGGTAGGCCCAACTCATATACCTTAAAAAAAATTAGGGCCTATAAAAATGAGTTATGAGCTTCTTTTCTCCACTCTTCTTCACAGATGACTGTCTATAGGGATGCAACCACACAAACACCATGTCTCCCATCTCAAATTCACTATCTAATCATTGATGGTATATATACATTTTTTGATGGTTTTGTGCTTATTATAGGTTATCCTTGAGTGATTTCAAAAGGCTTTGGCCTTGTTTGATTAAGTCGCTCACCCCAAAAACTCTATTATCATCCCATATAAGGTAAAGTAAACCTCAAAATTTATACCCATACTAGGCCATGAAGATATTTTAAGGACATATGGTAGGTGATATTGTACAATAATATTCCTTGAAATAGATCCAATTTATCCATGCATTTGTTGACCTACTACATAACTCCTTAGGTAAAATTCCACACATTTATTCATAATATTAGTATTCCCATCCATTTGGGGATGGTGGCTAGTGCTAGGTGTGAGTTATGTCCCTATTAATCTAAAGATTTATTTCCAAAACACACTCAAGAACTAGCTATCTTAGGTACTCAATATTCCCAGGCAATTTATGAATCCTAAACGCTTCTTTGAAGAACAAGTCGACCACTTGCTAGGACTTGAACTTTAAAGAGATAGAAAATAAGTATGTATATCTTTTGATCCAATATACCACCACACAAAAACACACACATATTATTTCCCTTGGACTTTGGGAAGTCTCATGATAAAATCCATGGAGTTACTCTCCTATTTCTATTCAAGAACCAATAAAGGTTGCAAAAGTCCTACTGGAAATGTTCTCTCTATTTTATTCTTCTAGCAAACTATACACTCCCTTATGATACCTAAGGACAACAACTTTGATTCTCTTCCACATGAATCTCTCCCTATTCTACCTATATAATTTAAAATATACAAGGTGCCCTACCAAAGGAGTATCATGGATAATCTTTAAAAGTTTATCTTTTATTTTCTATTTGGCCACCAAGTAAATCCTATCCTTATAAAGGATGAGTTTGTGGGACATAATGAGTCTATCATCTAATATATTCCATTTAAAAATATTAGTTTAAAAGTCATCCTTGGTATATTTTTCTATAGTTTTATCTTTCCAATTAGTTGATATGTGTGACATCGAATAGAGAGTTGGATTCTTAAGTAGAGAATTAGTGACCATATTTTACTTCCCTCTAACAAAATTAATGTCAAGACCAAAGGCTTGGAGTTTATTCACCTAATTTTGATGATTTTTATTAAAATCCTACTAATTAAGAAAGTATTTCATGCTATTAGATTAATTTTAACCATAAATCAACTACCAACCAAGTATTATCAAAAGCTAGTCAATGTGTACATAATGGATAACATCTCCTAGTCATAGATGGAGAAATTTATTTCTACCTCCTTTAGTTTGTACTGCTTCAAATTAATGAGATTCTTATTTTGCATGAGCACAAACCTGTTGCAAGTATGAAGGTGTTGTCATTGATGTCAAAAATTATATCTAGTGGTTGTTAATGTTATTGAGCAGCTTCGGGTTCATCCTTCCAGTCACGAGTGAAGACATAATAAATGTAGCCTATCGGCTATTTATTTATATGAGTCATTTATTTATGATGGGTGCTTCTCTTGGCAACATTATAATTGCACTTGAGGCCGACCTTCCTTATGATTTGTATTTAATATTTATTATTGTATTCTGGCCGACCATATAACTTGAAGAGGTGTGACCTCTCTCATTTGTATATATACAAGATTCATTCTTCCATTGATGATCAGTCAAGTTCATTCTATGTAAGTGTGAATATTGTCAAGTGCAAATATTGTCAAGTGCGAATATTATCAAGTGCAAATATTAACAGATTGCGGATTACTCAAGAGCAGGTTGCGAATTGTTCAAGGACAAATTGCAAATCATTCAAGAGCAGTTTGCGAATCATTCAAGAGCAGACTATGAATTCCTCTAAGGCTGAATTGAACATTATATAGTTTATCATCTATTCTTGCATCTACAGTTGGTGTTGTATATTGGCCTTGTGCTCAGCCTCATTGTAAAGTGAATTGTTGTCACTATTTATAAATATAAGAGAGATCTTTGTTGCTGGGTTTTTCTCCCTCAAGAGGAGGGTTTTCCCAGGGTATCTGCTGTGTTATTGTGTCTGATTTTGAATTATTTTTCTGTGCATATAATCTGTTCACTAAAATTTACATGGTATCAGAGTGGGTTTGAGAGGTTCGTGATCAGATTATTGCAAATTAGCATACCCTTTTGTTGCTCACTTATCTATATCAAGATGGTGAATGGTTTGAAGGTTGAAGATAGACTCGAAGGTGCATCTAACTTCACTTCATGGAGATTTAGGATCATGCTCACCTTGCGTGAAAATGACTTGGGTGAGTTCGTGGAGTCTAGCATTTCTGAACCTGAGGAGGAAGAAGAAAAGTTGCAATGGCTGAAGAAAGACATTAAAGCAATGAAGATATTGGTTGATTCCGTCAAGGATCATATTGTTCCTATCATCTCTAAGTTGAAGATAGCGAGAGATATGCTCAAGACCTTGGAAGAGATGTACGAAGTCAACAATACCAGCTGAGCTCTTACACTAAAGCATCAATTGCATCATGTGAAGATGTCAAAGGGAGAATTTGTTACTGCATACTTCATGAGGATTTCAAATTTGAGAGATCAGCTCTCAATAATTGGGTATATGGTTGACGACAAGGATTTGACCATGCTCGCCCTCAATGGGCTACCTTTGTGTTGGGAATCCTTCATTCAAAGAATCAGTGCAAGATCAAAATTGCCTAAGTTTGATCGTCTAAGATTTGACTGCATTCAAGAAGAATCAAGGTTGGTGGCAAGAGGCGTGGGTCAAAGTTCTAAGAATGAAAACATTCATGTTCTCGCCTCCCAGGCATCAAAGAAGAAAGGAAAAGATGGAAGGGAAGGATTCTTCAAGAGGAATCAGAACAAGGGAAATGATGATGCACCTCTATTCAAGAAGAAGGGGGATATGTCCAAGATTCAATGTTTTATGTGTGATAAGTTTGGGCACTTCGCCAAGTATTGTCCAACTAGACCTAAGCAACAGGCCACCGTTGTAGATGTTGATGATGCCTCTCCTCAAAAGGATTCAAGTGAATATTTGTTCTATTCGGCATTATCAAGCAAGTGTACCTTCCGACACCAACACTTGGATAATCGACAGTGGTGCTTCACGACACATATCGGCTTCAAGGAGCACTTATCAAGTTTGGTGGAAAAGGAGTCTTCTAAACAAGTCATCATTGGAGATGATGCTAGCTACTCCGTGAAAGGAATTGGGACCTCTACACTTCATTTGGATTCCGGCATATCACTTCAATTGGGTAATGTTCTTTATGTTCCTGGAATCAAGCGCAATCTTATTTCTATTTCAGCTTTGGAAGATAAAGGATATCAAGTTGCCTTCTCCAAAGGCAAAGTTCTAGTTTGGATGGAAAACTCTAGCTTCAAGAATGCTCAAGTAATTGGAGTTAGACATGATAACCTCTACAAGGTTTGCACTCGTTCTTTACAAGCTTTGGTTCATGACTCTTCAAGTCTTTGTGATCTTTGGCATCAGAGATTGGCTCACTTACACTTCTGAGCCCTACCTATTATGGAGAAGATGGTGACGGGCCTTCCTAAGTTCAACCAGGAGCAAGAAGGCACATGCAAGGGCTGCGCATTGGGTAAGAATATAAAAGCCCCCTTTTCATAGTAGAGAAAATAGATCTAAGTGTATTTTAGACCTGATTCATTTTGATTTATGTGGACCTATGTCTGTTCCTTCTTCGAGTGGTTTCTTGTATTATGTTCTTTTCATTGATGATCACTCTAGGAAGACTTGGATTTATTTTTTGAAATCTAAAGAATCTGAGGAAGTGCTAGATAGGTTTAAAGAGTTTAAAGCTTTGGTAGAAAATATTTCTAGTAAAAGAATTAAGGTCCTCAGATCTAACAATGGTGGAGAATACACCTCTGGTAGTTTTCAGAATTTTTGTATTGATGCAGGGATTAAGAGGGAGTTCTGTGTTCCCTATAATCCTCAACAAAATGGTGTTGTAGAAAGAAAGAATAGGATGATCATGGAAGCAACAAAGGCCATGATCCATGATCAAGATTTGCAAACATTCTTATGGGTAGAAGCTTCTAGGACAGCTGTATATGTTCAGAACAGGAGTCCTCATAAGATCTTGGAGAATATGACTCTTGAAGAAGCCTTTACAGGGAAGAAGCCTGAAGTCAGCCATTTGAGGATCTTTGGAAGTCCTGTCTATATTCATGTTCCCAAGGAAAAGAGAACCAAGTTGGAGCCTTCTCGCAAGAAGGGAATATTTGTGGGCTACAGTGAGACATCAAAAGCTTACAGAATTTACATTCCAGGTCAGAAGTTGATCGAGATCAGTAGGGATGTCACATTCGAGGAAGATGTTGCATTTAGAAGATCCAGGGGGATTCATATGGAGATTGATAATGAAGAGTCTCCTCAGGATATGGAAGTTGACCATACTCCTGAGATTCAGAGGGAGACTTCAAAACCAAAAGAAGACACTGATCCTGTTGAACCCTTGGAAACTACTGATGGGCCTACTGACATTGTTATTGGGAGAAAGAGACCTCTATGGGCCAGGCGTACTATGCAAGAGGCTGAAAGTTTTGCAGCTCCTAGAGGCACATTCAGAGAAAGAAAAAGGCCACATAAGTTCTCCAGTTATGTTGCCTTGATGAGTCAGATTATAGAATCCGAGCCTACCTATGTTGAGGAAGCATTGAGTCATCAGGTTTGGAGAGATGCTATGACAGAGGAGTATCAATCAATTCTTAAAAATGATGTTTGGGATATTGTTCCTAGACCCAAGGGCAAGTCTATGGTATCTTCTAAATGGCTATTTAAGATTAAGCATGCTACAGATGGAAGCATTGAGAAGTACAAGGCAATATTTGTGGCTCATGGGTTCTCTCAGAAAGAGGGAGTTGATTATGATGATACATTTGCTCCTGTTGCTCACTACACTTCAGTCAGAACCATCATTGTTATTGCTACATCCAGAGGATGGAAGATTCACCAGATGGATGTGAAGACAACCTTTCTCAATGGAGTGATTGAGGAAGAGGTTTATATAGAGAAACCTGATGGATTTGAGATTCATGGGAAGGAGTCACATGTTTGCAAACTGAAGAAGGCCCTATATGGTCTTAAGCAGGCTCCTCGTGCACGGTACAAAAGGATTGATCGGTACCTATCAAGTTTGGACTTCTTGAAGAATGATGCTTATTCAAATCTCTACTTCAAGGTAATCAATGGTGATGCATTAATTTTGGTTTTATATGTTGACAATCTGATCCTTACTGGAGAAGATCACCTGATTCTTGAATCTAAGAAGGAAATGACTTCTAAATGTGAGATGAAGGACCTTGGGCTCATGCATTACTTCCTTGGCTTAGAAGTTTGGCAGAAACCAGATGGAATGATTCTAAGTCAAGGGAAGTACACCATTGATATACTTAAGAGATTTCGCATGATGGATTGCAAATCCATGTCTACACCTATGGAGACCAACCTACATAAATTGAAGGAGGCTGCAACTAGTTCAGATTTGGTGGATCCTACTTTGTATAGGCAGCTAATTGGGTCCTTGATGTATCTAGTTAACACTAGACCTGATATTTGCTATGCAGTGAGTGCACTTAGCCAGTTTATGTGTGATTTGAGATAGATACATCTTGTTGTAGCTAAACATATCTTAAGATACTTGCGTGGCACAGTTGGATATGGGTTAAGGTATACTTCAGATGCAGACTTGGAGTTACATGGTTTCATTGATTCTGATTGGGCAGGTTGTGTCACAGATCGGAAGAGCACCTCTGGTTGTTGCTTCAGTTTGGGTTCTGCTATGATTTCCTGGTGCAATAGGAAGTAGTCATCTATAGCATTGAGTACAACAGAGGCCAAGTACATTGCAACTTGTATGGAAACTCGAGAAGCAGTCTGGCTTTGTAAGCTCCTTGCAGGATTTTTCAGACAATCAATGGAGCCTACTATCATTCATTGTGATAATCAGAGTTGTGTGAAGCTTTCTGTCAATCCTGTGTTTCATGACAGAACCAAGCATGTTGAGATCAAGTACCACTATATCAGAGATATGGTACTAAGGAAGGCTATATAGTTGAGGTACATTAGCACTGATGAGCAGACGGCAGATATTCTCACCAAGCCTCTCGCCAGGATAAAGTTTGAGTACTTTCGAGATAAGCTTGGTATGGTGGAGAATCCTGCCTTGACTGAGTAAGAGTCTCAGTATCA
This sequence comes from Sequoia sempervirens, assembly GCA_007258455.2. Lineage (NCBI taxonomy): Eukaryota > Viridiplantae > Streptophyta > Pinopsida > Cupressales > Cupressaceae > Sequoia > Sequoia sempervirens. Next base: position 213,802 of record VDFB02330967.1, on the reverse strand, counting down.
GTGAGGCTTGTTTAATGAGTTCTTCTCTGAGAGAGAAGTTTGAGGTGAAATCCCTTGTTTAATGCATTTTCTTCTAAGACAGAAGAATTTGAGGTGCAAGCCCTTGTTAATGCATTTTCTTTTGAGACGGAAGAATTTGAGGTGCAAGCCCTTGATTGATACATTTTCTTCTGAGATGGAAGAATTTGAGGTGCAAGTCCTTGTTAATGCGTTTTCCTCTGAGACAGAGGAATTTGAGGTGTAAGCCCTTGTTTCCACCCTCTGAGCTTGAGTCATGGTGGATGTCATGTGTGAGACTCCATGACATATCTTGTACTTGTGAATGTCATGTTGAGGTGAAATCATGCAAGTGATGAACACTTGTACACACCATAGTGTGGTTGTTGCCATTATGGTTGATATCGTATTGAGGCAATATCTAACATCATGTTGAGTTGATTTATCTTGAGCAGCTGGAACTTCTCTCCCTAGCTGAGAGGGAGTGTTAATGTTATTGAGCAGCTTCGGGTTCATCCTTCCAGCCACGAGTGAAGACATAATAAATGTAGCCTATCGGCTATTTATTTATATGAGTCATTTATTTATGATGGGCGCTTCTCTTGGCAACATTATAATTTCACTTGAGGCCGACCTTCCTTATGATTTGTATTTAATATTTATTATTGTATTCTGGCCGGCCATATAACTTGAAGAGGTGCGACCTCTCTCATTTGTATATATAAAAGATTCATTCTTCCATTGATGATCAATCAAGTTCATTCTATGTAAGTGTGAATATTGTCAAGTGTGAATATTGTCAAGTGCGAATATTATCAAGTGCTAATATTAACAGATTGTGGATTAGTCAAGAGCAGGTTGCAAATTGTTCAAGGACAGATTGTGAATCATTCAAGAGTAGTTTGTGAATCATTCAAGAGCAGATTGTGAATTCCTCTAAGGCTGAATTGAACATTAAATAGTTTATCATCTGTTCTTGCATCTACAGTTGGTGTTGTATATTGGCCTTGTGTTTGACCTCATTGTAAAGTGAATTGTTGTCACTGTTTATAAATATAAGAGAGATCTTTGTTGCTGGGTTTTTCCCCCTCAAGAGGAGGGTTTTCCTAGGGTATCTGTTGTGTTATTGTGTCTGATTTTGAATTATTTTTCTGTGCATATAATTTGTTCACTAAAATTTACAGTGGCTAATGTTGTCAGTGATATGGGGGAGATTTTTGCATGTATGAAGGTGTTTTCCTTAGTGTCAACTATATATTAAGGATATCGAGAAAATTGTGAAAAAGGAAGATTGATACAGAGTGTGCTTGTATAGCTAAGCTATTGAGGAATTGTTGTGAGTACATGGGGCTATCTTTTTCTATTGCAGAGTATGATATGGGTTGGAATAGTGTAAAGTTCTGAAATGATGTCTCTTGTACGTGGTTTTCAAGTGCTTTTGAGAAAATTTGATAAACAGAGAAAATAGTGTTGTGAAAGTGTTCATAATGTGCTTCGGGTTGTGCTCCATATTTCTTCTATATTGAGGACTACGCTTGTGTAGTTATTATATGTTGTTTAGGATTGTCATTAGTTTCTATATTTAGATTTTGGGTTTCTTAATCATTGTACAAAGTGAGATGTATTCACCAGTGTGTGAACTAGGTAACTCAGTATTATTTGATGTGGTATGGGAGAAATGTATTTGCTTTGCATTTCTCCACATCTTTGTTTCAAGACCTTTTGTTCTTAAGAAGTGTTGATGGTGTTGTTCTCTTATCTGTATCAAGAGGATTCAAGGTTTGGTGTTGTGGAAGAAATGTTTTAGTGTTGCAGAGTATGACTATATCTGGCATTGTTACCTAATTGTACAAAATGATTGTATTCTTTAGATGAAATCTGTTGCAGAGGTTTTGGATGCATTTGAAAGTGTTCATGAGTTATTCTATATCATGTTCAAGTGAATTATGTTTGGAAATTTTGGCTTTCAGATTGATTTGAGGAAGCGTGTACTTAATGTTTTATTGTGTTTAACATTGGTGTTAGTTGATCTTGTGTTGAAACTACATGCGAGGCTTGTCAAGCGTGTTGAAGTTTGTCTAGATCTTTTTGGGTCCTAGTTAATGATTTATGTAGGTCACCTTCATTGCTATCCACCACGGGAATGTTTAGGTGCTAACCTATTTTGAATTTTTATGTATAACAACTAGTTGTCAACATTGGAGAAGGTTTTTGAGGATGAGGTCAATATAAATAAGTGTGGTGTTGTTGTGAGTTGATGTATGAAGGAATTAAGAAGCAAGGAAGATGCAAGATTGATGCGAGTGATGTGTGTGATGTGAACTTGAGCATAGCAGTGCAAATTTCAATGTTAGGGTTCCTGATGGCAGTGAGTTGAAGGCATCTGGAATCATTCATGCAAGACTACCAAAGTGTGCGAGAAATTGTGGTGGATTCCTTGTTACATTGAGAAGTATTCTTTGCGTAACATTTCTCTTTTATCTTCTTGTATTCTTTCTGTGGTAGTGAGCCTTGGTTGTGAGCCTTTTTTGACAGTGTGTCCTATTTTGGGAGTGAGCCCTATTGTACCAGTTTTTCTATTACTTATATTATGAGATAATCCTCACCATGGTTTTCCCTCATTGGATTTTCCACATAAATATGGTGTTCTTTTGTGTATGGTGTTGTGATTTTAGTTTATGTTATGTGCATTTCATGTTTAATCATACTAACAGAATAAGGGTTTAATGAATGCTTGTGGATCTGATTACTGTTAAGGGTTTTGGAGGTTTAATTTACTACAAATAATTCACCCCCTCTCAGTTGTCTTATTCATTTCAACAATTGGTATCAGAACAAGGTTCCTTGGAAAAGAGCTTAATCGCTTGAGGTAGATCCAAGATGGCAAACAAGATTGCTTTGGAATGTCCTAGATTTGATGGCTCAGATTATGCATTCTAGAAGACAAAGATGGAAGAATATATGTCAGCTTAGGGATATGAGATTGAAAATTCTTATCAAACTACTTACACTCCATCTCTGAATGGTCCAAGTACAAGTGCATAAATCGAGGCGCATGAGATCAATGCTAAGGCATGATTTATTATTGTGAATAGTCTTTCAAATATTGAATTAGTAAAAGTTATGAGTTTGAAGACTGCTAAAGAAGTTTGGAACAAGTTAGAAAGCATTTATGAAGGAGATCCGAAGGTCAAACAAGAAAAGTTGCAGAACTTGAAGGCACAATTTGAAATGATGCAAATTTTTGAGGAAGAAAGAATTAAAGGCTACATACAAAGAGTTGATGAGTTGGTAAGTACTATGAGATTTCTTGGTGCAACAGTTAAAGAATCTAAAGTAGTGAAGAAAGTTATCAGATCTCTTTCAGATTGTTACAGTGAAATAGCATTTGCTATTGAGGAAACTATAGATTTTGACAATTATTCCAGAGATCAGTTGGTTGGTACACTAACTGCATTTGAAATGAGAAAAGTGAAGAAAGGTACAAAATTAGAGTTTGATTTCAAGGCTGGTAAATCAAAGAAGGTTGAAGATTCAAGTGAAGAATATCTTGATGATTTGGAAGCTAACTTTGTGAAAATGATGAAAAAGGGCACCAGTGAATAAAAAGGTAAGTTATCTTTCAAATGTTTTAGTTGTGGTGATATAGGTCATTATGCATCAAGATATCCAAAAAGATCTCTAAACAATAGGAACATAGAAAATAAAGGAAAAAAATTAAGAGAGCTTACTATGTGAGAGAAGATGCTTGTATTTTTTATGATGAATCTAACTATGGAGATTTTGATGATGATGAATGCTTTTTTTTGGATATAAAAGAAGAACCTAGTTCTACTAACCCTAAAAATTTTGTGAAGGAAAGTGTTCTGAAGATAAAGTATAAGGTTGAAGGTACTTTGGTATCTGCTTTTCAAGTCAAAGAGGATAAGAACTATTGGGTTGTTGATAGTGGTTGCTCTAATCACATGACTGGAGACAAAAGTAAGTTTGTTAAACTTGAAAAGTATGATGGAGGAGTAGTTAAATTTGGAGATGATTCAGGAGCTAAGATTTGTGGAATAGGTTCAATCAGTTTTGATGGCAAGCATAATATTGAAAATGTTTACTATGTTAAGGATTTAAGACATAATCTTTTGAGTGTTGGACAAATGTGTAGCAAAGGGTATAATCTTGTATTTAAGAATGAAATATGTGAGATCCAAAATGGGTTTGAAACTGTGATTGTTGTCGGTAAGAGGACAAATGGAAACATCTATCAGCTTAAGGGTACTGATAGTAATTGCTTTATGCCTTATATTAATGATAGTTGGTTATGGAGTTGGAGGATGTGTCACATGAATTTTGATAATTTGGAAAGAATTAGTTTAGTTCATGTAGTAATATATTTACCTAGAATTACAAAACCTATCAATGTTTGTGAGAGTTGTCAATTTTGAAAACAAACAAGGAGTAGCTTTAAGGGAAAGGAACAATCTGCTATCAAAATACTGGAATTAGTGCATACAAATATTTTTGGTCCTACAAGGGTGGTAAGTCTACAAGGTGACAAGTACTTTATGCTTTTGATTGATGATTATTCTAGAATGACATGGGTTACTTTTCTTAGAGAGAAATTTGATGCATTAGATAAACTCAAGGCATTTAAAGCTATGGTTGAGAATGAAATGGATCTGAAAATAAAATGTTATAGGTCTTACATAGGTGGTGCATTCACCTCCAATGAGTTTAACATGTTTTGTGAAGTTCATGGAATAAAGAGGCATTTGTCTACCCCTAGAACTCCTCACCAGAATGGAGTTATTGAAAGGAATCCCAGAACTATTCAAGAAGCTGAAAGAACTATGATGAAAGAGGAAAATTTACCAAAATTCTACTGGAGAGAAGCTATTAATACTTTGTTTTACATACTTAACATAGTTCAAGCTAAAGCTAACAACACAAAGACTCCTTATGAGCTATGGTATGGAAGGATTCCTATTGTGAAGTACTTTAGAGTGTTTGGAAGCAAATGTTATATCAAAAGAGAAGAAGAAAACTTGGGAAAGTTTGATGCAAGGTCTAATGAAGGTATATTCCTTGGATACTCTACTAGAAGAAAAACTTATATGTGTTACAACAAAAGACTGAGAAAGATAATTTAAAGTGCAAATGTTAAAGTTGATGAAAGCTTGCAGAATTCAATTGCAGTGGATGGATATGTGTTAGATGAACTTGACTACAGAGAAGAAGAAAAATTTGATGGAAAAGAAGTGAAAAATGAAGAGGAAAAAACTTTAGAGAAGACCCCTAAAACCCCTAAGCATGTGCAAAAGAATCATTCTGAAGATCAAATCATTGAAGGCAAGAGGAAAGGTGTACTGAAAAGAAGCAAATTTGTTGAAGTTGAGGTAAATATGTGTTTACTTTCTAAAGTTGAGCCTAAAATAGTGAATGAAGCATGCAAATATGAACATTGGATGAAGGAAATGAAAGAAGAACTTACACAGATAGAGAAAAATAATACTTGGGAATTGGTTCCTAGACCGACAAACAAGAACATAATTGGAACTAAATGGGTTTTCAAAAACAAGCTGAATGAGAATGGAGAATTAGTAAGAAATAAGGCAAGACTTGTGTGTAAGGGTTATTGACAAGTGGAAGGTATAGATTTTGAGGAGACTTTTTATCTTGTGGCTAGGATGGAAGCTATCAGAATGTTTTTGGAATTTGTAGCACATAAAGATTTCAAAGTTTATCAAATGGATGTGAAGTCTGCTTTTCTGAATGGTGAATTAGAAGTTTACATAGAACAAATGAAAGAATTCCAGTTGTTAGATCAACCAGATATGGTATGTAAGTTGAAGAAGGCACTATATGGATTGAAGCAAGCTCCTAGAGCTTGGCATGCAAGGTTGGAAAAGTACTTGATACAACAAGGATTTAGTAAGGACACTACAAATAGCAATATTTACTTCAAAATTGAGGAAGACAAAATCTTGATAGTACTAGTATATGTGAATGATATCATATTTTGTGGAAATAAGGCTATGTGCAATAAATTTTAAGAGGAAATGCAAAAATAGTTTGAAATTTCAATGTTTAGGGAGATGAATTTATTTCTTGGGTTGCAAATCAATCGAACAAATAAAGGGATATTCATTTCACAGTCTATGTAAAAGAGATGTTGAAAAAGTTTTGAATGGATGACTCCAAAGTAGTATGCACTCCTATGGTGACTGGTTGGAAATTGAGCAAGAATGATGAATCACCTAAGGCTGATTAGAGCAAGTATAGACCTATGATTGGAGGACTGCTATACCTAACTACTACTAGACCAGATATCATGCATGAAGTTTGTCTTGTAGCTAGATTTCAAGAAGATCCTAAAGAAACACATGTTGCAACTATGAAGAGGATATTTAGATACTTAAAAGGCACTCTGAATTATGGCTTATGGTGTCCTAAGGGTATTGATTTTACACTAAGTGCTTATATAGATGTAGATTCGGCTAGTTGTGTTGATGACATGAAAAGTACAAGTGGTGGTGCATTCTTTCTTGGATATAGATTAGTGGCATGGTTGAGTAAGAAACAAGATTCAATTTCTTTGTCTACTCTAGAGGCTGAGTATATTGCACCAGCATCATGCTATCCACAAGTGTTGTGGATGAGATAGACATTGAAGGGTATTAGAGTTGTACATGATGAGCCTATTTCTATCTTTTGTGATAATACAAGTGCAATTAACATTTCAAATAATCTAGTGATGCACTCAAGGAAAAAGCGTATATCTATCAGGTATCACTTTTTGAGAGAGAAGGTTATGGAGAATGAGGTGAAGCTTGAATATATATCTACAAAGGATCAGGTTACTGACATATTTACCAAGGCTTTTCCTAAGGATAATTTTGAGTATCTTGAGGAGAAGTTAGGGGTTATTGCCCCTCCTTTCTTGAACTAGATGCATATGGAGATGCATCAGTCTTATGGATCTATGGGTCTATCTCTTTTTTGGACTAGTGTTGGTGGCTACCTCTTAGGGGGAGCGGGTAGTGTCATTGTTGTAGTAAGGAATATTGTCATTGTTGTTGAGTTGTTGATTCATTTGGGTGTACTCCTAAGGGGGGGTATTTTGAGCAGGTATTTTGGTTCAGTGTCAAAGGGGGAGAACAATGCAAAATATTTGATCCTTTGCCATTGGTTTCAAAGGGGGAGAAAGTATCATGTGAAATGAAAATTTCATTAATAAAGGGGAGGGAAAAATGCAAGGTTATCAAAGGAAAGTGAAGCATGTTGTAAGAGGGAGAGTGTATTTAGGAATGTTGTACAAGTTGTCTTGTCCTTGATGGTTTTTCACATCTTGTGTTGCCATAAATGACAAAGAGGGAGATTGTTGCAAGTATGAAGGTTTTTTCATTGATGTCGACAAGTATATCTATTGGTTGATGTTTTTAGTGATGTGGGGGAGATTGTTGCATGTATGAAGGTGTTGTCCTTAGTGTCAACTATATGCTGAGGATATTGAGAGAATTGTGAAAAAGGAAGATTGATGCAGAGTGTGCTTGTATGCCTGAGATATTGAGGAATTTTTTTGAGTAAATGGGGCTATATTTTTTTGTTGTAGAGTCTGATATGGGTTGGGATAGTGTAAAGTGATGGAATGATGTCTCTGGTATTTCCTTTCCAAGTGCTTTTGAGAAAATTTGATAAACAAAGAAAAAAATGTTGTGCAAGTGTTTAGAATGTGTTGCAAGTTGTGCTTTGGATTTCTTCTATATTAATGATATGCTTGTACAATTGTTATATGTTCAGTATTTTCATTAGTTGCTATATTTAGAATTTGGGTTTCTGAATCGTTGTACAGAGTGAGATGTATTCACCAATTTGTGAACTAGGTAATTCATTATTATTTGATGTGGTCTGAGAGAAATATATTTGCTTTGAATTTCTCTACATATTTGTTTTAGGACTTGTGGATCTGAAGAAGTGTTGATGGTGTTGTTCTCTTATTTGTGTTAAGAGGATTCAAGGTTTGGTGCTATGAAAGACATATTTTAGTGTTGCATAGTATGACTATATTTGGAAATGTTACCTAATTGTACAAAATGATTATATTATGTAGGTGAAATCTGTTGTAGATGTTTTGGATGCATTTCAAAGTGTTCGCGGGTTATTCTAGATTGTGTTCAAGTGATTTATGTTGTCCAAAACTTTCAGCTTTTAGATTGATTTGAGGAGGCATGTACTTAGTGTTTTATTGTGTTTAATACTGGTGTTGGCTGACCTCGTGTTAACACTACATTTGAGGCTTTTGAAGCATGTTGAAGTGTGTTTGGATCTATTTGGGTCCTAGTTAAGGATTTATGTAGGTCATCATCATTCCTATCCACCACGAGAATCTTTAGGTTCCAACCTATTTTGAATTTGTATGTATAACGACTAGTTGTCTATATTAGAGAAGGTTTTTGAGGATGAAGTTGATATAAATAAGTGTGGTGTTGTTGTGATTTGATGTGTGAAAGAAGTAAGAAGAAAGATAGATGCAAGATTGATGTGAGTGATGTGTGTGATGTGAATTTTAGTAGAGCAGTGAGAATTTCAATATTAGGGTTCTTGAAGGTAGTGAGTTGAAGGCATCCGAAATCATTCATGCAAGACTACGAAAGTGTGCGAGCAATTATGGTGGATTCCTTGTTGCATTGAGAATTATTCTCTATGTAACATTTCTCTTCTATCTTCTTGTATTATTTTTGTGGCAATCAGCCCTGGTTGTGAGCCTTTTTGGACAATGTGTCCTATTCTAGTAGTGAGCCCTATTGTACCAGTTTCACTATTACTTATATTGTGAGCTAGTCCTCACCGTGGTTTTTCCCTCATTTGGTTTTCCAAGTAAATATGGTGTTCTCTTGTGTATGGTGTTGTGATTTTAGTTTATGTTATGTGAATTTCATGTTTAATCATACTAATAGAATAAGGGTTTAATGAATGCTTGTGGATCTGATTACTATTGAGGGTTTTGAAGGTTTAATTTTCTACAACTAATTCACCCCCCCTCTCAGTTGTCTTTTTCATTTCAACAAAACCCTATTCCTTCTTTGAATGTGTTACATTATAAGAGAAAAGGAAGGTAAAAATTATGGATAGTTAGCACCGAGGATGAGCTCATCACCTCTTTCATCTTTTAAAATATTATTGTGTCACCTTATTCCACATGAAACTTCATTTATTTGTTAATTCATAAATAGAGAAGCTAGCTAGGAAAATCACTTAATAAACATCCAATACTAGTTGTATAGGCCAAGAAATCCTCACAACTATGAAAAATTATTCAATAGAGGCCACTCCATAATAGCTATGAGCTTTTCCATGTCAATATGTACTCCCTTTGAGCTAATTATGTGACCTAGATATAAAGATTCAATCATGGAAAATCCATCTTCAAACTCTTTTACAAAATGAGTATGTGCCTCAAAAATTATTAACACCTCATCAAGGTATTTTAAGTGCCCCTCCTCAATTTTACTATTGATGAGGATGTCATCAAGGAAAAAAAGAATAAATTTTCTCAAATGTTTATTGAATACCTAGTTCATGCAAAATTAGAAGGTTGTGAGGGAATTTATCAATTTGAATGGCATTACCAATAATTCATAATTCCTAAAGTGGCATCATAAAGCTATCTTGTGAAGTTCTTTCTCTTATATTTTGATCTAATAATATCTTGACTTGAGGTCTATCTTTGAGAAATAGACCACTCCATATAATTCATCTATCAAATCATTAATCCTAGGAATTGGGCATCGATTTTTATTATTTTCTTGTTTAGATCCTTATAGTTAATGCACATTCTCATTATTTCATGCTTCTTTTTACCAAGGCTAATGTGGAGGAAAAAGGGCTCAAATTGGGCTAGATATTTCCCATTTTCAAAAGCTCCATAATTGCTTTATGAATTTCTTCTTTATGCCTTTTGGGGTAGAAATAAGGATTGGTAATGAAAAGCTTTGCACCCTCCTCAAATTGAATAATGTGTTCAAAACCTCCATCAAGGGATATCCTAAGAGGATTGTCATTGAAAATTTTGTTGTGTTTCTCAAGATACATTGCACCTCCATGAGGTATGACTTCTTACTTTCTAGTGAATTGGTTGTTGATATTAGGCACTATATTGCCTAGTTTACATATTCATGATTGAAAATTCTCTCTATTCTTTTGAAAAAAGATCAATATTTTTGGTAGCCCATTTTCCATCCCCTTAAGTCTCACTTCCTTTACTTCTAATTAGAACTTTAATTCCATGGTTTGGAATTTTTGTGTAACCTCTCCCAATGAGTGAAATCATTGGATATTGAGAACCATGTTAGTATCTCTAGTACTTACTAGATAGAAATAATATTTCAAGTTGTACTCTCCTAGGGTAAGGTACACTTCAGGGATCTTCTAGGTGCATTACATAGTGAAGTCATCTACAACCATCACATCAAATCCTTCAAAATATTTTTATTTCAATACTCTACTAGCCTCTAGACCATCTATGTAATTATGAGTAGAACCTATATCAATGAGTACAATAATTAATTGTTCCTGTAAAACCCCAAAAATATTAAAATGATTATACCTAGGAGTGTCGAAGATATTGACAAAGAAGCCCCTATATTTTTATTCTTCCTCCTTTGAATTATTTTCTTCCTCTTCAATTCTACATTTAGGTTCTTCCTATTGTTCACTTTCCAACTTAGGCTCTGCAAGTCCTAATTCATCCTCAGAGACTAATTCAATGTATTAATCTTGACCCTTTCCTAGACACCTATGTCCAAGAAACCAAGGATCCTTACAAGAGAATTCTAGCTTCTTCAGGTCCTCACCTCATTCTTTTCCTCAAGGTCTTGCCTTGATGGGTAAATTTTAGTTTATTGTATTTTCTTATGGATAGGATTCCTAGGAAGGAAATTATTTCTTTGAAACCTACTTCTTGGCATAGTGATCTCACATTCCAAGGCCATATTTATTTATTTCTATAGGGAAGGTGGTTAAAACACTTTAATCAATCCTTTGAGAGATTATATTAGTCCTTCTATGAAAAGAATGGTTATTCTTCTTTATGAGATATTAGGTACCATGACAGATAACTTCTAGAATTCCATCACATAGCTCTCTATTGATCTATATTGTTTGAGCTAAGCTTGTTCTCTAAAGTGTAGTTCTAGATCCTTCCTATCAAACCTTACAATCAATAGCCTCCATAACTCATTATATGAGTTGATGGGGTCATGGCCTTGAGTAATCAAACTATGGTACCACCATTCATGTGTAGTACCTCTAAATGTGAGGTTGCAAATTTAATAGCCTCCTTCTCTATCATAGGCCTAAGAGTTAGGTATGTGTCTAGTTTTTGCACCCATGTACAAGTACTGTATTTTTTGGATCCATTGTAGGGGGATAATGTCAAATTTCCTAAGGCATGTTGGTAATCACTATGGATTTTGTTGTCTCAATTTATTTATAAGTCAATTATTGCTATATTTCCTTAGATTTATAAAATTTGTAAGGGATATCTCAACTCAAATTTCCTTCAGCAGTGTTTGATACTCAATGGAGCCATTTTTGATATCATCAATGATCAAATTTTGGGCTATGAATTTTAGGGACTCTTCCTCCCTATGAATGAATGTAGGTTGGAAAGATCTTATAGAGGAGATGAGGATGGTTCTCTATATGTTGGTGGGAGAAAAGTTATGGTTGATGGCATATAAAGAGTTTTCGTCTTCATTATGTGGTATGGGCATGTTTATATTATTATTATATCCATCTTGTATAGAATTTATGCCAGTATATCCAACATAGCATTTATGCCAATATATCCAACAACAGAAATTTTTTCTCTCAATCCAAGATTTAGGGTCTTTCCCCACATCAAAGGTATTTACCGTATCTACCATCACATTTTGTTATGAATATTCTTTGGGTTCATTTTTTCTTTTGATCTCCCTCATAGAGTATCTAGTTTCTCTATCATGGAGATGCATTAACAATGAAAAGAACATGTTGGAAGGATGACTACCTTTGATACTAGTAGATTTTCCATACTAATATATTAATGTAAATATTTATCAATCCTTCTACAAATATTTTTTTCTCAATTGTTATGATATACATTATTGTAGAGAAGGGGGGCCTGCCACCCTGGAACTCTAGGTCAGAGGAGATTCCTAAGCAATGGGCTACCCTAAACTACCTTAAGCTTGTTGAATGACTTGGAAAGGGTATGGTAATGAGGTTGAAAAGGAAGGACAGATGGCTTGTCACTTTCCTTCTGCTAAAGTTGAATGTTCACAGGGTCAGGCAAGCTGATTTGGAGGGTTCAACCTGCTGCCCAAATAGCTCACTTTTTGAGGATGACAACCTAGATTACGGAATCTAGCATGCCATGTTGGCATATCAGATGTGTACTAGAATTTGTACAAATAGAGGGTTTTAGAAACAGATTGTAACACCAAAAAACCAAGTAAGTTCTTGACTATTAAGGATTTGGGCTACGATAGGATACTAGAAAGATACATAACTAAAATATAACGAGAAAAATACTTTAACTAAATCATGTTTGTATTTAAAAAGAGGGTGAGAAATCAATACTAAACTCCTTACAATTTGATTCTTCAAATAGTTGCACCTGAGAACACCTGCACACATAGAGACAAAAAAATGTTGGGGCTATGTATAGAGGACTGCCTCAATCAATCCCTCGCTTCGGTGTTCCCACCTCCACAGACAACCAGATAGAAATAGAGTATGGAATGTGATAAATAAATAGAAAGGAAGTAGAGCTAAGAGAAAGCATGAAAAATTATGCTACATAAATACACAAAGTTGTTGGCCTCCTACAATGATCTAACAACTAAGTCCTTACAGATGTGATTCAAAGATTTGACATCTAATCTGAGTAGCTATCTCAATCATCATGAAGGTGCATTTAACTTTTCAACCTAGGGATGTAGGATTGAAATGGGTCAGCATAGTATGTGCACTAGGGATCCAAAGTAGCCATCCTCATTCTACAACTAAGAAAGACATAATGCTGAAAGTAAATTGCTTGGAAAGAAATAACATGAGTGTTGAGCAACAACCAATAACTATACTAAGCTAAAATGCATGACTGAAATGAAAATCTGAGCAAACAAATAGGAAACTACTCTGTCTGCTTTGGCTGTAGGAACAGTCATAGAATGGAATTCTAGTGGCTATAGGAATAGACCGTGCCAGATTCTTAACTAATTACTAAGCAAAAAGTAATAACTAAGCTAAAGGATGGAATTCTCACCAAGTGGCCCCCCTTGGATGAGTATCCCTTAAGACAAATGTAAACTTAGATGCACAAACTTATAACTCCATTTTATTCATTGGAAAATAAAAGTACAATGGAGCAACATAACTGTATTACTTGAAAACTAAGAATGCAAGTACATCATCAGATGAATCAACCTTTTGAGAAGGATCATTTGAGTCTTATTTATAGGAAGAAAAATTACTAACTAAATACCTACCAAGGCAGTCAACTCCAATAGATTAGGAAGATTCCACTTTAGGGAAATCATGAAAAGTGGAGAGGAGGTTATGCATGCGTGGAATCTGGTCAAGCATTTTTTCCTTAACACAGATCTAGCACAATAGTAACTTCTATATTTGATCAACAAACAATTAAGATCATTTACAAGGTGGTTACAATCCTTCGATTTAAACTAGGAATTTCCCTCTTGTTGAGTCTTCCCCTCCATTGACCTTTGAGCAATCACCTTGTTGTATTTGATGGTGATTGACCAGTTGGCAGAGTCTTCCTCAATTTTGTAGGCTTTAATTATCTACATAACAATATTAGTATGCACAACAATTGCATATCTATAACTATCTTAAAGTAACATTCATTACTCCACATGTAAAATTAATATAGATAGTTCATATAGCATGTCAATGTCATTTAAAGGTTGCAAAAAAAATTAGCTTATGCCCAATGTCTATGGTTTTGAGGAAATATCACAAAAAGGTCAACATCCAAGTATCAAAGTCTATGACAATTACAACAAATAGATAATAAATACTATCAAAATTGAGTCATAAATTGGACTCATCACTCCCCCCAACCTAAGACTTTGTTAGTCCTCCAACAAAAGAAGAAGGGTTATTCTTTTGCTTTGTTAATGCCATAAATTTTGCAACTTCTAGCTATCCCACATCAGTTCTTGTAGTACGTGAATTAGGGTCCCAATAGAACCCTTGTTGTTTGTCTAATCTGCTCCATCTTTATTTCTCTGTAGCTATATCATATTGATAATATCAAAAATTTGGCACAAGCCATAATAGGATAGGTGGTTGGAAGGTTAATGGACTCCAAAATTTCCCCTTTGTCCTTCCAATCTGTATTTATCTATTGACCCTCTTCAATGCTACGACATAGTTTTGTAGAGAGTGAGGCTCATATTTTTTTAACTCATCAATCAGACTATTCCACATTTGTGACAAATTTCCCATTATGGCTTCCCCTGTGGTTTTTGCTATCTTCTCATATTCCTTATAAATTTCTTCTCTCTCAAGAAAGATCCTACTGCCATAGCTTGGTCTGTAAAGAATTTTGTGCCAATCCTAGAAAATGTCCCCTGAATTTCTAGATTCAACCTTGATGGCTAGGGGAGTGTTGGATTCTATTTGCCTATAAGCCCTAAACTATTGTCCCCAACTAATCTCATTCTATATCCAAGAAATAAATGCCCTTAATTGGACATCCCCAACATACAATATAGGATTCCAATCATGATCTTGGGTCACAACATAATTATGCAAATAGAATGCACACAATAAATTCTTCATTTTAGGAGGAGCAATTCGATAAGCATTGAAAAATTCAAGAGGATTCTCAATGGAAGGATTCAAACCTGAGATAATCCTTGCTAGTTTAAAAGAAATATGCTTCTCCTTTAGATACAGAGCATAGACCCTTGGAGGAGTCCTGCATTCTAATATCTGAGGTACTAAGGCTACCATATTGTCCACCTTTTCCTTTAGAGCAACAATTTTTGCATTCTTATCTTCAATCTCTTCATCTCTCTTTTGGATTTCCTTCTTTAGCTTGTGTTTCTCCTCTTTCCATTCTTATTCCATCCTCTATATATCCTTCCATAAATCCATAGCTACCATGTGCATTGAAAAATCAGAGGGCCTATGTATTCCTACCAAAAATTTCCCTGGCACTGATGCTTGCTCTTCTTATAGCATTGGCTACAGGGATTTTGATTGTTTAGACAATTTGGGCTGTAGGGGTGCTAACTATTCTCCCAGTTCTGGCTGCAGGGCCTCTTGTTCTGGCTCTTGCTCTTGCTGTAGGAACTCTTGCTTCTGCTCTTGCTGCAGGAACTCTTGATTTTCCTCAAACTCTTGACTTTCAACTTGTTCAGCAATGGCAACAAGGTCTGCCAATGTTACATTTATTGCTTCCTCAAATATATCCTTTTCTCCAACATTCGCTTGCCCCATTGGGGCCTTTGTGTCCTCTTGTGATGTTTCTCCAGTCCTAGGGCTTCCCCGCAGAGACACACCAAAGGCTGGCCCAGTTGGTCTTGATTTTCTAGGAGGGATCTCATGTTCTTCTTCGGCTGTAGGAAGAATAGTGTCAACCTTTCGTTTCTTAGAGCTTGGCACTTCCTTTCCTACAATTTTCTTTTTAGCTTTACCCTTCTTTATTTCTTCCTCTTTCTTTTGTGCCCTAGTTTGAATTAGGATTCCAAGAGGAACATCATCATCAGAATCTGAAGAGTAACTTTCTTTATCTAAATGCTATGCCTTAGAAGAAATAATCTCTATGGTTTGTTCAGCTGTAGGAGGGTTTACACTAGGGCCTACACCAAAAGTTGAGGCACTAGGATTAGCTTCTACCATGCTCAATCTCCTACTAGCCCTATGAGGTTGAGGCAAAACCCTAGGTCACAAATGCTCTGGTCGAATTTGACCAATTTTTAAGAATTCTTCCCAAGTCATTTCAGACACATCATGAAGAGATTTTTCTACCAGTAATTTTATTAGACAATGGTGGGAAATGGAATTATCCCTACATTTTTGGGTCTCAGCCACCATGATTGAGAGAAGGTGGTATAACACATTTGGCAGATTCATTCTCCTCCCATGCCTCATATGATTCAAGAGTTTGAAGTGCACAAAATGTAGGTTCAACTGACAAAATTCATAGGTAATGTAATTCACAACATAAACAACTACCTGCTTCCATGGCTCAAGTAGAGAGGTTCTCTTTGCACCTTGCTTGTCCACACTCAATGGAGGGTCACCAGGTTCTATAAATTTAGCCCTAGCTGACCTAGCATCTCTAGAAGCAAGGTAATTTTCACCATCAACAGGCAACCCTATAACTTATGCAATCCTTTCTACAGTAGCCATTACTTCCAACCCTTTTACTGTGGCCTTCCCTTTAGACAATTTCTAGGCAAATTCTAATGCAACATCTTCATCAAAACCATTAAGCTTCAAGAAATAATCTAACCACCCGCAATTTCTAAACTCGGCCTGGCAAGGTGCGTCCTGTAGTAATACATCATGAACTGTGGGTTCATTTTGAATTAACCCACCTCCCATTGTTTAGTTGTCTACAATTAAACAATTACTCTGCAAGGTTTCTCTTCCTGCAATACTTATTTGAAAGCCCAATTTCTCTTTCCTGCAATGCTGCTAAACTTCCAACACCAATGTCACCTGAATTTTTCTTTCTTTGGTGACTTGGGATTATGACAAGAGAAATAAAGGTAGTAAAGGAGTAATAAATGAAGGCTATGATCGAGAAAAATGGAAGTGGTGGATGTCATCTCGCACATGCAAGCCGTCATCTCACTCAGAAATCAAATTGGCTCAATTTAAACTTTTCTTACATGAACTAACATGGACTGACACGTGGACATGGTATTCACACTTCCCCCAACCTAAATTTGAGCATGTGTCCTCACATGCGCAAGATTTATAATGATTTGATAGGGCAAGGAATAATTACATGCTATGAAGAACATCTAGATTAATTTACATCAATTAATTGAATGTACTAAAAGACAATTAAGAGATAACAATTTGATGTGCACGTACCTAAATTCTTGGAAGATCTGTTGCAAAGATTATGGAGAAAGTACTGATCACCTTTTACAAAGTTAGTTGAGCAATTAATGAAAATGTGGTGGAATAAAGTGAAGTGGAATGAAGTGAAGTTATGGCTGTGTGATGGAAGAGAGAGAAAGGTGGATATGGATGGGCAGATGGGTGAATGAATGAAGAAGTGGACTCCCACAAAAGTGGAAGTATTTATTATGACAAGTGATATACCTTAGTTAGCTAGAAAGAGGGACACTAGGTCTGGTTCCTTCGACTGTAGGAAGTTCGGGTGTTGCATGCTAAGTGAATGGTTGTAGGAATTCCTCCTTGGAAGTTGGCTTGTGATACAACCTAAGGTGATGACCATTAACAAGCAGCTTAAATCTGACTAGGTCAATGGTAGTGAGTTGAGCAACACCATTAGGGAAGACTTCAGCAACCTCATATGGTCCTAGCCACCTTGTCTATATTTTTCCTACATTATCCTGATACCTTGAGTTGTAGAGCCGTGCCCAGTCACCTGGCTAGAATTTCTTGTCCTTGATAAATTTATCATGCCACTTTATTCTTTGATTTTGCACTACCTCTATGTGATGCAAGGTTTCCTTCCTCATCTCATCTAGAGCATTGAGCTGCATGATTTTGTCCCTTTGTGCCTCAGAGATATCCATACCCAAGTCTATTGTAGTCCAAAGAGTCTTATGCTCAAATTCAATGGGCATCATAGTTGTCTTTCCATACAATAACTCGAAAGGAGTGAAGCCTGTGGTTGTTTTCCAGGTTGCCCTATGGGCCCAAAAAACTTCTGGTAGCCTGTTTTGCCAATCCTTCCTATGAACAACCACTATTTTGGTTAGAATGAATTCAATTTCCTTGTTAGTCACCTCAACTTGGCCATTGGTCTGAGGGTGATAATGAGTAGACTTTATGTGCCTTATATTGTACTCATTGACTAGTGTTGCAACAAGGGTGGAGGTGAATTGAGCCTCTTGATCAGTCACTATTTCTCTTGGAACCCCATACCATGTGAAAATATCCTCATAAAGAAATTCAACAACCTTATTATCTCTTGCATGCTTCATGGCCTTAACTTCTATCCACTTGGTTACATAATCAGTGCATACTAAGATATAAGACTTACCATTTGATGGAGGATCAATGGGTCCTACAAATTCCAATCCCCACTTGTCAAATGGAGTGATTACTACCCGAGGGAAAAGGGGCATCTAATTAGATTTGGTTGTTCTTCCCATCCTTTGGCATCTATCACACTTTCTTGTATATCTTCCTGCATCCTTGTGAAGTGTTGGCCAGTAATATCCTATATTCAAAATCTCCATTAATGTCCTTTTGGCTGCAAAATGTCCTCCACATGGTTCATTGTGACATGCATGAAAAATATCATATGTCTCATCTTCCCTCACACATCTCCTCATGACATGGTCTAGTCCAGTGTAAAACAAACATCCTGCAATCCATAAAAAATGAAATTATTTTTCAATGAGCACCCTTCTCTCTTTTGGAGAGAAGTGAGGAGGAACTCTCTGTGTGACCAGATAGTTAGCTATGTCATCATACCAGGGTGTATGTACACTGATGTAGAATAGATGTTCATCGGGGAAAGAGTCATCAATGACTTGGTTATTCTCTGATGTAGTCAGCCTTGAAAGAAATTTTGCAACAACATTGCCCTTCCCTAGCTTATCCACAATGGTTATGTCAAACTCTTGCATTAGCAACAACCACCTTGCTAACCTAACTGAGATCAGGGGTTTATTCATGAGATACCTAATGGTTGCATGATCCGTGTGCACAAATATCTGATAGCTTGTTATGTAGTGCCTAAATTTGTTGAGGGCGTAGATTACTGCCAACATTTCCTTTTCTGTCATTGTATAATTGAATTTAGCTCTTTGCAAGTTTTTGTTGATAAAATAAATAGCATTTTCAATAGCTCCTTCTTTCTGCCCCAAGATTGCTCCTATGGCATAGTCTGATGCATCTGTATGGATGTGGAATGGAAGCTCCCAATTGGGGTCTTTGAGTACAAGAGCATGATTCAAAGTTGCCTTCAAATCAAAAAATGCCTTGTCAAAATCTTCATTCCATTGAAACTCAACATATTTAGTGAGAAGAGTATACAATGGTGCTGCTATTTGGCTGAAATCCTTGATGAAACACCTAAAGTAGCCTGCATGGCCCAAGAAACTCCTAATATCTTTTTTTTTGTAGGTGTAGGCAGATTTGTGATCACCTCAATATTTGCAGGATCTACTTGAATTCCTTTGTGAGAGATGTAGTGGCTAAGGACTACACCTTCCTACATCATCATGAAACACTTTTCATTATTTAGAGATAGATTGTGGTCTTCACATCTCTGTAGGAATCTCCTAAGATTCTCCAATGCTTCATTGAAATCAACACCATAGGTGGTAAAATCATCCATATAAATTTCCATGCAATCATGAGAAATATTTGAAAATATGCTAATGACTGCCCTTTGAAAAGTTGTAGGTGGATTGCATAAGCCAAAAGGAAGGACATAGTAGGCATAAGTCCCCCATGGATAGGTAAAGGTGGTCTTCTCTTGGTCCTTGGGTGCAATTTGGATCTGGTTATAGCCGCTAAATCCATCTAGAAAAGAAAAGTACTACTTTCATACAAGTGAATCTAGAGCTTGACCTATGAAAGGTAGAGGAAATGGTCCTTTTTTGGTGGCAGCATTGAGTTCCCTATAATCAACAAAAACTCGCCACTTCCCTCCCTTTTTGGGAACAATCACCAATAGAGACACCCACTGGCTATCTGAGATGGGGTAGATAAATCCTACATCTAGCAATTTTTTTAGTTCCCATTTTACAATTTCTCTTAATGCAGGGTTAATTCTTCTTTGTTGTTGCCTCACTCATGTACAATCATCTCTAATGTATATTCTATGAGTGCAAAGCTTAGGTTCCAATCCCTTCATATCATGATAGTCCCATGCAAATGCATGTTGGTGGGTCTTTAGTAAGTTTTCCAATGACAACTGTTGTTCTTCACTTAATTTTTTGTTGATGTTTAGATGCTTTCCTTCTGTCACTTGCACTTGTGTAGTTATTTCCACCATAGCTTCTTCACTAATGTTGGGTACCTTGAGTTCATGTGGCAGAAATGTATGATACATACTTGTTGTTGTAGGAAGTTCTATTGTAGGAAGAGTGGGCATAAGTGTCTTTACTAGATCAGTAGAATGAGAGGATGATGCTTCCTCTACTTCATAATGATTCTAAATTATGTTAGACAGTACTTAATCTTCGTCTTCCTCTTGAAGATGCATCAAAGAGATTTTTCCTAACATCATAAGTTGTGCCACATAATTAACTTCCTCAGCCTATTCACCAACATATGGCCATATGGAATTATCCATATCGTGGGATGGCTGAACAGGAGGATAGAGAACAAGCTTTTTGGTGCTCTTTCCATCAGAAATGGTCATGTCTCATGTCCTGCATCCAATATATGCATCTGTTGTTACTCTTCCTAGAATGATAGGGTACCTGCCGAGTGTAGCTTTAGGAGAAAGAATCATGAAATCTTCTGGGTACTCCCATGAGTCTAGAGTTACCACAAGGTCCTCTACTATACCATCAGGTTTAACAATTAAACTATCAACAAGTTGCAGGACAATAGGAGTAGGTCTCATGCTTGCAACATTTAGTTGTTGCAGGATATCCTTGGTCATTACATTTATTGTTGCTCCCAAATCAATTAGAACATTTTTTATTTAGATCCCATTTATGACAAATCCTACCACAAGACTCCCTAGGTCATTGTATTTTGGAATAGTCACTTTCCCAAGCATGATGTCAGCCAACTGTCCAACCACATGAACCGTAGTGGGTTATTTCTTCTTCTTTCCTGGCTTCAAAAGGCATGCTACCTTAATTGCCTTGCCATAGATTAGGTGTGGGCTGAGTTGGTAGCTGAGTAGGTTTGGGTGTGTTTGAACTTGAACTAGCAGGAGGAGGCATTATAGCAGGTTGTTGGGACTGAGAAGGTGGTTGCATGTAACTAGTTTTCTGGCTTGGCCATTGTTGTCCTCCCCTCCATTGAGATGTTTGCTACTAGTTTCCTAGAGGTGGCTATCAATTCCCCTGAGGTTGTTGCCACCGAGGTGGAGAGTTTTGGTGATTAGGCTAGACATTTGAAGGGTTACTCTAAGGTTGTGGTGGATATCCTCCATAATTGGATGGATATGGGGGCTGCCATTAGTTACTTGATGCATAAGAATTAAAATAAGGCCCAACAAAAGATAGTGGATTTGGTGGCATACCTTGTCTTGGAGCCCATGGTCTCCTTTGTGCAATGTAGTAGACTTGGTCATCTTCACCCTAGATTGGCTTGAACTCAGGTGGAATCTACTTACTTTCAATATTAGCTACCATTTTGCATCTACAGTCCTTTTGTCTGCAATGGAGGCAATATTCTGCCAACATTGCCTCTGCCTCTTCTTGTTTCTTCTTGGCTTGAAGTGTATCCAGTTGAGTAGCTAGATTGTTTATAATGTTTTGCTTGAAGTCTACTAGCAAGTGAGTAATCTCCATTTTTGAAACTGCACCGGTAGATGACTTACCCATAGAGGATTGGTAAGCTCTCCTTTTCTTTGAAGCTGCCCTAGAGTAGTTCAGACATATCTTCTTGATATACTTCCAAGGAACTTGGGTGATATATCATCCTCCCATCAAGTCTAAGGCATCAGTACAATTGTCATTAATTCCTCTTAGGAAAATAAAATTTTGTGATTCTTCATTAAGTGTATGGTGTGGAGATTTTTGTAGACAAAACAAAAACCTTGCAATGTAATCCTCTAGACTCTCATCCTCCTTTTGCTACATCCTAAAAATTTCATCCCCCCTCATGTCATTTCCCCTAAAATATTCCTTGTACTTGTCAAGGAACATTGTCTTTATGTCCTCCCAAGTCTCCATAGTATTTTTGCCTAGGCTCATGAACCATCTCAATGCAGCCTCTTTCAAGGTGGTAGGGAATAGCTTAAGCCTATGGGCATCGGTGGTATAGTCATAACTCCTACAAATTATGTCAAACTCGAACAAGAAAGTATCAGGATCTTCTGTGACAAGTCCATAAAACTTAGGAAGGACTAAAGCAGGGATATTTTTGAGGTTTTCAACTTCATTCTGATGAGCAATGGGGAAAGGAAAAGTTGGTTGGTTAGGTCTATTTTTGTTTGCATCACCCATGCCTGTCTGATGTAGTTCCAAAGAAAAGGGAATTTCAAGTTGATTTTGATCTTCAGAAAAGGTTTCAGAACTACTCAAATTGGGGAATGCATCAACAAAGGGGTGTGCCTATTCTTCACTTGGTATATTCAAATGCTCATCTAGCTAGAATGGATCAGGTTCATCAGGAAGGAATCTCCCATGGGCATCTCTCCTTCCTCTATGCATATGGTATCAACTCACTATTAACTAGCTCACACAAAGAATTGGAAAAAGAATGGTGGATCATTACTTTCCTAAATGAGGGGGTATACTAAGAACAAACTTTCATAAATACTACAGCAATAAAAACTATCAATGACTCCAAATATCTCCCTAGTTTGACACCATCCCTAGAAATGGCGCCAAAAATGTTGGCCTCCTACAATGATCTAACAACTAAGCCCTTACAATAGTGATTCAAAGATTGGACATCTAATATAAATAGTTATCTAAATGGGCATCTCTCCTTCCTCTATGCATACGGTATCAACTCACTATTAGCCAGCTCACACAAAGAATTGGCAAAAGAATGGTGGATCATTACTTTCCTAAATGAGGGGGTATACTAAGAAAAAAATTTGAAAAATACTACAACAAGAAAAACTATCAATGACTCCAAATATCTCCCTAGTTTGACACCATCCCTAGCAATGGTACCAAAAATGTTGGCCTCCTATAATGATCTAACAACTAAGCCCTTACAGCCATGATTCAGAGATTGGACATCTAATCTAAATAGCTATCTCAATCATCATGAAGGTGCATTTAACTTTTCAACCCAAGGACATAGGATTGAAATGGGTCAACACAATATGTGTACTAGGGATCTAAAGTAGCCATCCTCATTCTATAGCTAAGAAAGAGATAATACTACAAGTAAATTACTTGGAAAGAAATAACATGAGCGTTGAGCAACAACCAATAACTATACTAAGCTTAAATGCATGACATAAATTAAAATCTGAGCAAACAAACAAGAAACTATTCTGTCTACTTTGGTTGCAGGAACAGTCACAAAATGGAATTCTAGTGGCTGCAGGAACAGACTATGCCAGATTCTTAACCAATTACTAAGTAGAAAGTAACAACTAAGCTAAAGGATGGAATGCTCACCAAGTGGGCCCCCTTGGATGAGTATCCCTTAAGAAAAATGTAAACTCAGATGCACAAACTTCATTTTATTCATTGGAAAACAAAAGTACAATGAAGGAGCATAACTGTATTACTTGAAAACTAAGAATACAAGTACATCATTAGATGAATCAACCTTTTGAGAAGGAGAATTTGAGTCTTATTTATAGGAAGAAAAACTAATAACTAACTACCTAGCAAGGCGGTCAACTCCAATAGATTAGGGGGACACCACTTTAGGGAAATCATGAAAAGTGGAGAGGAGGTTATGCATGCATGGAATCTAGTCAAGCATGTTCACCTTAACATAGATCTAGCACAACAATAACTCCTATATTCACTCAACAAACAATTAAGATCATTTACAAGGCGGTTACAATCCTTCGATTTAAACTAGGAATTTCCCTCTCGCTTAGTCTTTCCCTCCATTGACCTTTGAACAATCATCTTGTTGTCTTTGATGGAAAATGAAGAGCTAGCAGAGTCTTCCTCAATTTTGTAGGCTTTAATTATGTACATAACAATATTAGTATGCACAACAATTGCATATTTGTAACTATCTTAAAGTAACATCCATTAATCCACATGTAAAATTAACATAGATAGTTCATATAACATGCCAATGTCATTTAAAGGTTACAAAAAAATAGCTTATGCCCAATGTCTACGGTTTTGAGGAAATATCACAAAAAGGTCAGCATCCAAGTATCAAAGCCTATGACAACTACAACAAATAGATAATAAATACTATCAAAATTGAGTCATAAACTGGACTCATCAAAAGTGATGCAAAGAGAAATATTAATGGACAATATCACCTCCAAAGCTACAAGCGCTCAAGGAAAGTAGTGGAAGGAGAGATCTTGCAAGTCCTTCAACAACAATGTTGTGTAATGTCCCCTTCTAGCTAGACAACAGCTCTCAGCAGGATTAGCCTTTCAGTTGATCCTCGTAGGCTAATGAGTATGGATAGAGGGTCTTTTGAGGTAGATACCAAGTCAGTGGATGGTTTATTTCTTCTCCAAAGTTAAGTAAGTTTCAGGTTTGGCCTTTGCAGATATTTCAAGACTCATTTTCTCATACTATTTATAGTAAGTCATTCAGTCAAGATTACTATTTATAGTAAGGCACCTGAATGGGATATATTGGCAGTGTTGATTCTAGTATTCAGTTGGATTGATGAATTAAGGAGTTTTTCCTAAGTTATAACATTTAATTATTATTAAAGGCGACTTTAATAATAATTAATATTTTAATGTTATATTATAACGTTATATTTGCACTTTATGAATTAAGGGTCCATTCATCATTAAAAGGGGGCTATTTTATTTAATAAGTTTGGGCACCAACTTCAAGGAGATTATTTAATAATTATAAAGTGCAAATATTATATTATTTTAAATGATCAAAAGGAAAAAGGAGGGAATCAAACTTTTGAAGAAGTATATAAGACAAGCCAAGAAAGGTCCACTCATCCATTATGCATTTGATAACTTTATTTCATGGATTCTATTGGCATTTGGAGAAGAGAAATGAGGGTTTCTACATTTTTCAGAGCTTTTCGGCATTAGAGATCATAGCTTCTTCAGTGTATCAACATTCTGAGGTTATGAGACTATCAACTAAAGATTGCTTAACTATTGGCTTCATCCAAGAGTCAAGTTTGAGAAGATTGGAGAAATTATTCAAGGGTTTGAGTATATTTTCATTGAGAATATCAAGAATCTTAAAGGTTGCATTGTTCATTGTTGGGTATACATTTCCTAGGTCGTACTTACAATCATAGAGCCAGTCGTACCATCATCTCAGCAAGGCGTGTTCATCCTAGGGTTGGGTGCTTTGCCTTTTTGTGCAAATATATCATTATCTTGGGTGGCTACAATAATAGAAGGGTTTGGTAGAGCATTTGAGGTGGAGAATCATTCATTGGCTACAAATCGAGCTTCTTTTCAGTCTTAAATAGTGCTGGCAACACTCAGTTTAATGATGAGATAATATCTCCTCCTTTTTGGATATTCCCTAACTATGTAATAGAAAAAAATATTATCTATGAAGAATAAAGACATATTTACAACATTTTTAGTGTAGTTACTTTACCTTCTGTTTAGCATTTTAATTTCCAACATTGTATGCATTGTTATATCAAAAAAATCACAAAACCCAAAAAAAAATTAAAAAAATTCAGTAGTCAGCCTTCAGCGAAACAAAATTTCAGTTTGGGAGAACTTAAGGTTCTTATAGTGGTATCAAAACTTTGATCCTACCATCCTGGAGGGTTAAAATGTCTTATGCAACCACCAAAAGTTTGTCCTCACAAGTATTATACTTGCAAAAGGGTAGAGCAACAAAGAAATCAAATCATAGGTACAAAACAGATCACAATGGGGGACATAGGAAATGGTAGTCTGCCTAGAAATGAAGCAAGAAATGGAGTAAATAATGAAGAGAGGGAAGCAAGAGAAATTATGAAAAACATGGCAATAGGGCAACAGTAGGTTGCAAATGTTTTGGGGGAACTTACAACAATGTTACATCAGACGAACCCTCTTAGAAGATAGAATCATGTGCTAGATGACAATAGAAGTGTGGTTGGGACCCCCAGGGCACAAAGAGCTCCAAGTTGTACTATAGATAGGCGTACATTCCCTACGTTCTAAAGAAATCAACTGGAATAAGCAAATGTTGAAGAAGAGGGAGATGCTCTATTTGTAGACAATCTCATGCCAACCCACAATGAATGGGAATTGCGAACGCCATAGGTTAGGGAGCAAATGAACTTTGATCGATTTGTGAGTCAGAGGAGAGATCATTAAAAATTAAGGCAAGACAAGAGACCATGTAACCAAAACAAGGACCTGAAACATGCCACCAATAAACTCACACTACCTACATTTGATGGTAGTGGTAAGGTCACAACACAAGCTTGGGTCCACAAAGTAGATACCTTCTTGACACTTTGGCCAATGGCAAAGGAGGATGCCATTAAATATGCAACTTTTCATTTGGAGGGGGTAGCTCACAATTATTGGTACCATGGGATGGTCACGTTATAACATAACCACATCACCTCCTACCAGGAGTTTGTTGACAGGTTAATTGAGTGCTTCGATTAGAAAGATCCAAAAACATATTTCAGATCTAGCTCAACTCAAGCAAGTTGAGAGTTTGGAGGTTTATGTTGGTTATTTTCAAAAGCTATCAGTTATGGTTCCCAACATATTTGAAAGAAGATTAGTCATGTTGTTTATTGAGGGCTTATTGGAACCATTGAGAGGATGGATACAAGCCTTTGATCCCCCTACCCTTCAAGAGGCAATGAAAAAGGCTAGAAGCATGGAACTTGCATCTCGACAAAGAAAGTTCTCATCTAAGGGATCCTCTTCATTCAGGGACAACAAGTCATTCTCCAAGAAGAAGGAAAAATCAGATTCAAAGGGGAAATTAGTAGCACCCTTAGACCAAGAAACACTCAATGATTTGCCCAAGAAAAAGTTGTGTTTCTACTACAAATGGCCCTATGATGCAAACCATGACTATCCTTTAAGGCCTAAGGGAAAGGCTAACCAAATAATGTGGGTGTTCTATGAGGATTTTGAATTTAAAAAATTAGACGAATAATCTGATCCAGAAGATTCAGGGGTAGAAAAAGTTGAACATGAGGCTAAGAAGTTTGAACATGAGTCTGAAGATGAAAGGGAAGTGAAGCTACAAGAGGCACATCTCACTAGCATACAATGGGAAGGCTCCTTCAGGATGCATGGGGTCTTAGTTGGTCAAAAGGTCATCACCTTGCTTGATATAGGTGCCACACATAACTTTATTGATGCTAGGTTGGTTGAGAAGCGTGGAATTTAGACAGAGGAATTTGAAGGTATAAGAGTGAAGGTTGCAGATGGCTACACTCTTAAGTGTGATAGGATGATTTCAGACCTCCACATGCACTTAAATAATTTTGAATTTAGGGAAGATTTATATGTGGTGAATATGGGAGATACTGATATGGTTTTAGGAATGAAATGGCTTCATGACATAGGGGAGTTTACCCTTAACCTTCGAGATATGGAAATGAGATTCAAGGTGGAGGGGAAGACTCATGTGTTGAAGGCCATCAGGGATAGTAATTTCAAGATATCTTTCAGAAGAATGGAGAAACTCTTATGCCACGACATGGTTGAGTGGGAAGCTGAGTGTATGTTGATGCCATCAC
Organism: Sequoia sempervirens; assembly: GCA_007258455.2. Taxonomy (NCBI): domain Eukaryota; kingdom Viridiplantae; phylum Streptophyta; class Pinopsida; order Cupressales; family Cupressaceae; genus Sequoia; species Sequoia sempervirens. The sequence continues at coordinate 186,091 of VDFB02330967.1, read as the reverse complement.
AGGAGGAGAAGCAAAAACCAATTTATCATCCAGATATACAAGAGTTGAGGATTAAACAAGGGAAGGTGTTCAGTGACATTCCACCTGGTAGACCTCTAGACAAAGGGATTGAGCACATCATATAATTGGAAGAGGGTGCCAAAACCATGATAATCACTCCCTACAAGCACCCTAAGCGATTGAAAGATGAAATTGAAAAGACAAATAAAGAGTTGCTTGCTATGGGGCACATTAGACCTAGCAAATCTCCTTTTGCTTCATCTGTAGTTTTGGTGAAGAAAAAGGATGGTACCCTTCAGATGTGCATTGATTACAAGATCTTGAATAAGAAGACGATTAAGAATCAACACCCTATTCCTTGTATTGACGAGTTGATCGATGAGCTTCACAGTGCTTGCTACTTCTTGAAAATGGATTCGAGATTGGGTTATCACCAGATCAGGGTCAAAGAGCAGGACATCGAGAAGACAGCATTCATATGTCATTGTGGACACTTTGATTTTGTGGTTATGCCATTTGGGCTAACCAATGCCCCTGCTATGTTCTAGTCCACCATGAATAGGGTCTTCCAGTCACAATTGAGGAGGTTCATACTTGTCTTCTTTGATGACATTTTGGTATACAACAAAACTTGGGAGGAGCATATTGCCCATTTGGACATAGTGTTGGGTATTCTTGATAGGGAGTCCTTATATGCTAAGGAATCCAAATGTGATCTGGGCATGACAAAACTATTGTACTTAGGCCATAGTATAAGTGCAGAGGGTGTGCATATGGATCCTGACAAGGTCAAAGCTATCATTGAGTGGCCTACTCCTGAGAATATTACTCAACTTAGAGGATTTTTGGGCTTGTGTGGCTTCTACCGTCGATTTGTCAGTGGATACTCATGGCATGCAACACCACTTAGAGAATTGACAAAAAAAGGTGCATTTGTTTGGACTCCTAAAGCACAGGAGTGTTTTGAGAAGCTTAAGCAGTTGATGATGACTTATCTAGTCCTTGCATTACCAGATTTTACTAGACCCTTTGAGCTTCAATGTGATGCCTCAGGTGAGGGGATTGGCACAGTTCTTATGCAGGACAAGCATCTGATAGCTTTTGAGAGTAGGAAAATAAGGGGACTAGAGAGGAGCTATAACATCTATGACAAGGAAATGTTATCCATCATGCACGCGTTGGCTAAATTCAAGAAATACCTTGTAGGTAGCAAATTTTGTGTTAAAATAAATCATAATAGCCTGAGACATTTCCTAGGGTAGCTAGATCTCAATGATCGTCAGCAGAAATGGGTAAGTAAATTGCAGTCATATGACTTTGATATTGCTTATGTCAAAGGGACTCAAAATGTTGTTATTGATTCTTTGTCTTGTCAACCACATTTGAGCTCCATGGTTAAGATTTCAAAGGATTGGAGACATCTAATTACAATAGAGTATGCCAAAGACTCTTAGGATTTTAGCATTATTGAGGGTTCAGTACAAGACAACATATATTCAGTTGTAAATGATCTTATCATTTACAAAGGGAGGATATTTTTGACCATAGGATCAGAGATGAAGAGAAAATTATTAAGGAACTTTCATGATGTTCCCATGGCAGGACATCTTGGGTGTTTCAAAACTTACAAGCAGATACAAGAGCATTTCACTTGGAAAGGTCTCAAGTTAGTTGTTCTTCGGTATGTCAGAGAGTGCCCTATTTTTCAGCAGAATAAATAGGAGCACACCTATCCTATAGGGTTACTTTAGCCACTTCCAATTCCTGAAAGGAAGTGGGAATGCTTGTCTATGGATTTTATTATGGGTTTGTCGAAAGCACAAGGTAGAGACTGCATATATGTGGTTTTTGATTGACTCGTGAAGTATGTTCACTTCTTCCTGATTACAACTACATATTCAACTACACAGGTAGCAGAGTTGTTTTTCTATGAGGTATGCAGGTTGCATGGTCTACCTCAGATTATTGCCAGTGATAGGGATAGTTAGTTCTTGCATCACTTCTAGCAGGAGCTATTCATACTTTGTGGGACTGAGCTTAGTCTGAGCACTAGCTACCACCCGCAGATAGACGACCAAACATAGATTGTGAATAAGTGGGTGGAGGGATATCTTAGAAACTATATAGTAGGGAAGCAAAAGGCTTGCGTGAAGTGGATTCATCTTTGTGAGTACTATTGTAATACCACTCACCATTTGTTGATTCAAATGACACTGTTTATGGCTCTGTATGGGTATGATGCGCCCAACTTTCTTGATTTAATGCTAAGTGATAGTAGGGTGCCTAGCATTGGTGATCTGATGCAGGAGAGCTAGGATATCATGAGGGCTCTTCAAGAAAATATTCATAAGGCACAAAATTAGTAGAAGAAGTATGCAAAGCAGAGGAGAGTTGAGTGTTCTTTTGAGGTAGGGGATATGGTGTATTTGATGTTGTAGCCCTATCGTCAGTCCACTCTCAGGAAGAGTGGTGCAAAAAAACTCAAGTCACAATACTATGGTCCTTTCAGGATTATCAGGCAGGTAAGCGAGGTGGATTATGAGTTGGATTTACCGATAAACAACAAAGTACACAATATATTTCATGTGTCACACCTCAAGAAGGCGTTAGGACATCATGTTGTTCCTTCTACAACTTTACCACCCTTGGATGATGAGGGGAAATTGATTCTAGTACCTGAGGCTATCTTAGATGTCAAAGAGAGATAATTGCGGAGCAGGGTCATCAGGGAATATTTGATTAAGTGGAAGGACTTGCTAGTAGAGGATTCTACATGTGAGAGCGAGGATATCTTGCAACATCCAGAGTTGAGATTGATTGGGGACACACAATTTCAAGTAGGGCAGACTGTAATGTCCCTTTCTAGCTAGACATCATTTCTTAGTAGGATTAGCCTACCAGTTGACCCTCATAGGCTAATGAGTATGGATAGAGGGTTTTTTGAGGAAGATACCTAATTAGTGGATGGTTTATTTCTTCTCCATAGTTCAATAAGTTTTAGGTTTGGCCTTTGCAGAGATTTCATGAGTCATTTTCTCATACTTACTATTTATAGTAAGTCATTTAGTCAGGGTTACTATTTATAGCAGAGCACCTAAATGGGATATATTGGCAGTGTCGATTCCAGTATTTAGTTGTATTGATGAATTAAGGAGTTTTGCCTAAGTTATAACATTTAATTATATTTTAATGGTAGAAGGGAGGAACAAGACCCATTTTGCATCGATCAAGGGAGTAAGGAACATTACACTTTGCATCCAATGGAGAAGCGTAATGCCTCTTCAAATTCTAGAGGTAGGGATCTTGTCATAATGGCAGCACGACACACAGACTTCTATGTGGTGCATGTGCATCCTCAATAGAGATTCCTCCACCGACACAAAAATGAGTTGCCAAGTGGATGGGGAAAGGTGGCGGATGTGGAATTTGCATCATCGGACTTACATTTTCTAAGGTAAGAGTTATGAAAATGGTGAATTTTCCAAGGGGTGTAAATTTACTCCATTACAATTATATTGTCTCAACCAAGTATTTCAAGTGAATATTTGACATATTTAATAATATTTAATTTGGTACCATACAAACCCTAAACTTTGAATTAATTTTTATGAACAACATTAACAACTTCATAATACACTTTAAAATTCATTATAATCCCCCAAAATACATTAATGTTTACAAGTAACCTCAATGGCTCAATGACATACTTTAGATTTCATTATTTTTCCTAATATGATAAACTCTAATATTACAGATAGTGTTCACCATTAAAGATAAATTATAGCTTTAAACACATTTACAAACTTAGAAAAACTAGGATTAGCTATGAATCTCAAAAAACCCTAATATCTTTATCATTTATTTACCTAACCCATAAAATTCCCTTTACAATCACACAATTAACATCAAATGCTAATATTATAGCATAAATTAACAAAAGAGAATAAAGTACATATTAAATCATTTTCTTAGATTTGATAAACTTAGTTTAGAAATATGGATTTGCATTCATTAATACCCATTGAAGCTTTATCTACAAACACCCAATAGTTACAAGGATATATGGTAGGTGGATGAGGTGAAGTCAGACTTTGATGAGAATAGAGTCACTAACAATGACATGACAAGAAAATGGGATAAGGGATGGGAAACTCTAAAAACCTAATAAAAATGGAAGGGAGAGGATAAGGGAAAAGAACAAACATTAAGTATGCTAAGCCAATGAAGTCTAACATTCTAAATGATAGAAACTTAGAATACATAACTCACCCAAATGCATACAGACTTGGGAAAACTAAAAGAACACTAAAAGAGGAAGAGGATGAGCATAAACACAAAATTACTGGATAAGAGAGGATGAAGGATCTTGGTAACAAGGCATTTTGACACAACAATATTATTATAAAAAGGGGGTCACAAAACTTGTTAGGCCCAATCACTAATGCCCCAACTAAAGGTATTGGTCATAAGGTATCCCCAACCTTTAATCTTGAAACTCTCATGATTTTTATTGTTCAAAATCACCTACCCCTACACATAAAAAGAGTTGTTTATGACTATATTTGATGCAACAACCACCTAAGAAAGGTTTTTCCCACCTAGAAAACATTGTTCATCTTTTGGGTATAGATTTGCAAGTAGTTTCCAATGGTAAGGAATAAAATGATGCAAGAATGCTACAAATGATCTAATGAAGCTCTGTAACTATCAAATCAAATTAAATCACACCCAAAAATTACTTTTTAATACAAAAGGTGCAAATTCAAAGAAAATAAAAGATAAAAGTGGCTTGTATTACATTTAATGTGATGGTTAGGGTTTTTAGGCTTGATGATTTTGGGTTATCTCTTGGTCACATTTGTAGAAAATTTCATAGCTCACCCACACCTTGGCACAACATACCTAGATGTGCATTAAATTAAAAAGAGTAATTATAGACCTATAGTGTATTCTTTTGTGCCTCTTGTGTGAATTTTAATGTTTTGAAAATAATTTTCACATGATTTGAGACTCAAATTGTAACACATGGATAATTTTGAATAATGTATGGTGGGTTTCCTCATGTCACTCATAGTTTCTTCATCTTGAGGCTCCCATAGGTTGTTGGAATCTAAGAAATGAAGGATCTATATATTCTAGTTTGTTTCTCTTTCAAATAGTTGGTTACCAAGCCAAATTTTTGAATCTTCTATGTCTCAAACACATTCTAGGGAATCAATAACTATGCATGTAAGTTGTAAATGAAGGGACTATTTTTTATATCATAGGAAAGGTTTTATATTAAATATATTTGTAATGAATGTCTCTATGGTACTTTATGATAATTTATGAGGATGTATAGTCACAACTATATATTTCCTCTCACCATATTTGTTGGTGCAATTATAATAAAAAATTGGTCATATTTGTTCATATGCTCCCCTTTTCCTTAGGGAACTTTTTTTTCCTTGTATTATTTGATAACTCTCTCATGGTCCTTAGCATTCATTTTGCATAATCTATGTTTCATCCCTCCCTTGGGGACAATTACTCACTTTCAAAAATGAGGGAATCTCCTATATTGTTTCCTTCTTTCATCTATTATCCTAAAAGAACATGTGCCTTAGAATTTCCTTTTCTCCCCTTTACCAATTGCCTTAAATTGATTGGTTCTCTCTTTTTTCTAGTTAATTTAAAGGTGAGAATACTCTATACACAAGGTGATCCCACAATAATGGTTTACAATTTTTTGCCAAATTGGACATTGAACTGATTTTTTAACTAAATTTTCACTTTTGGGCACCTATAGCGGCTAAACCATGAGGAATTTGAAGATAATGCAAACTAGTGAGTTGTGACATTTTTACTGTAGATTCTAAATATATATTTTTTTAATTTTGGAATCAAATTGCACTTCTTTTTCCATCTCTTTTGAAAACTAGTTTTTAACAGTAAACACCATTTTAAAAGAGTGATGTTACTGGCTAACACAACTTTTTTCTATGAAGGATTAAATTCTAATTTTTTCAAATTTAGATTTGTAAAATGATATCTAGTGCATGGAATTGGTTTCATAGCATTTCATTGAATATTTTTTTCTTAATTAAGTTTCAAAGTCAAACCATTTACAATCCAAACATGATTTACTGGCTAAAACATGACATTTTTTGTATGTGTTGAAATTCTTTTTTTTTGTTGGATCAGGGACATCAATATCCAGTGCACTTATATTTTTCAATTTTTTTTTTATAATCTGCTATTTTTTCACATGTGCAAAACATAGAGTTTGATTTTCAGTGAAAAATCTACATTCACAAGAAAATAAAAAATAAATATAATAATCAAATTAAATATATTTAAAATTATACTTTTTGGGAAGCTTATAATAAGGACTATATACTTACAAAAAATAAATTTTAAATGAATTCATTTGATCCCCCAAAAGGTAAATCAAAACTGGTTTTTTATCACCATTTTGATAGGTGTAAAGGAGACTTCATTATAGGTATGGTTTAAAACTAGTGGGGTTCTATCCACGGGGGTTTGATCTAAGGTGGTTTGATCAAACCCTCTTCAATTGGAATCCTTTAATGGAATTTTTCAAGGCTTAAATCATTATATTTTCTAAAAATATGTGATTTCAACAAAAAATAGAATGTCCCAAAAAGTGAAAACCACTATTGTGGGATCACCCCACGTCATATATCTCATGAAATTGCAACATTATCAATTGGCCTGGTATGATATTTTTCTCATAACACATGTTTGAATCTTTTTCCCCAAGTTTTTATATTATGATCAATATATTATGCACACATCACTATCACATAACCACTAGGTCTGCACACAATCCCAATATTTCTAATAGTGGTTTGTGCATGAGTATTACCGTTATTTCATGCCTCAAAGTATCATATTCCATAATAAATATTTTAGAAAAATATGGGGTATCTAGAACTAGATTTGTATGTTTGACTTCTTTTATCTTCTCAAATGACTTGGCAGAGCTACCTCATTCTATTAGAAGGACCCCCTTTTCCACAAGATTGTGAGAGCTAATTTTTTGCCAACATAATTACTTACAAATCAATGATAGTAACCTTTAATCCCTAAGAAACCTTGTTGGTTTTTGTGTTAGGATTAAGGTGACATTTACTTTGCAATCCTATATATAATTTGAGTATCTCCAAAATTGTTGAAAAGTGTACTTGGACACCTAGGGTGTCATTGGAAAATAATTTATAATTAAGATTCTCCAAGAATCTTGGCATTAGTTACTACATGCATTCACAAAGACGGCATAGCGCAATGGTGCTAGTTATAATTAGCTTTGGACTCACTTATTACACTTTCCTTAGTTCTAGGCACTAGGATTGAGGAGTGGATAATATCGTATTATGGATATGATTTGCATGAGTTGAACACTTAAAAATGGAGCACTATACTTGGAATATGAACCATTGGGAGTTGTGAAAGAAAAGATTCCTTTGTGGTTATAATTACTATTATGGGGGCCAATTGATTGTGTCCAGGTGATTTCCATATGAAGTCATTTATTTATTTACTATTCTTGGAAGATGCTCTCCAATGTGGGCTTGGTGTTTTTTATAATACCATGGTTTTGGTATCCATTGTTTTGGTGAACCATTTATGGTTTTTTGCTCTCTTTGTGCCAATATATTGATTGTATGAGATAATTTTATAGGTACATAGTTGTTGCTAGAGTGTTGTTTGAGTTAAAAGAGTGTTAGTATGTTGGATGTATCTCATTCTTGGAGATTAATACATACATAACATCTTTATTGTATGGAGTTTTTTTTATCAAAAGTGTTTCTCCTCATAAATCCTACATTGATATAGTTCGTTGATTTTATTATTATTTCTAATTTTGTGTAATCACATAATTATCTTATGGTTTAATCCTTGTCCAAAAAATATTTTAGATTTTCAAATACTTGTAGAATATTTTATTGTATCAGTTTCACCTTTCTCTCAACATCTAGAGGGTTCTAATCATGTCTATTCTACTATGGCCTTGATCTTGTGATGATTTTCCTTGACTCCATCATATGAAATAATATGATATAGTTTGTGGGGATTAATACATACATGCCATCTTTATCATATGGAGTTTTTTTCATCAAAAGTGTTTCTCCTCATAAATCCTACATTGATATAGTTTGTTAATTTTATTCTTATTTCAGATTTTGTGTAATCACATAATTATCTTATGGTTTAATCCTTGTCCAAAAAATATTTTATATTTTCATATACTTGTAGAATATTTTATTGTAGTAGTTTCACCTTTCTCTCAACATCTAGAGGGTTCTAATCATTTCTATTCTATTATGGCCTTGATCTTGTGAGGATTTTCAAATTTTTGAGCTTCTGCATTTCCTGATGAATCGTCTTGGCGGTGGCCCCATCAAGGCTCCCCCACCTATGCACTCTACTCCTTCCCATAATGTCGCTTCCTCTCCTTCATCTTCTGGGGGGACTAAAAATATTGCTAGTGCTTCACATGTGCCTTTTCCTAGGGGTTTGAATGGGTCTGCCTCTTCTCCTAGGGGTAAGGACACTTTGTTCACTGGTGAGAACACTGTATCCTATGTGGAAAATCTTGTTGGTGGAAAGACTTCGACAAAGGTGCCCCAAAATTATTTGTCTACTTTCTGCACTGTAGAGTGGGGTAAAGTGGATGTCCCAGATGTAATCTTGAATGATGTTATGGAAGGACTGTTGTTGTCCTTGGTTGGAAAGTTCTTTGTTGGTCGTCCTAATATTGACTAAGTATGTAAGTGGGCCACTGACACTTGGAATCTCAAGGGTAGTGTCTCCATAAGTACTATGCCTAAAGGTCTATTTTTATTTTCCTTTGTTATTCTTGAGGATATCATTAGGGTTCTCACAGGAGGCCCTTGGGCTTTCGATAAATGCTTCAAGAATATTTTGTCCCTGTGTAAGTGGAAACTATGGTTTGATGCCTCTACTAACCTAGGTAAAGTTGCTCCTACCTGGGTTAGGATACCAGGTTTTCCTTCGAAATTCTAACAACAAAATGTCTTTAAAGGAATTACGGATTCTTTTGGCACCTTGGTTACGATGGATAAAGTAACCCTCCTCAATTCTAGACTGGTTTATGTTCGAATGTGTGAGAATGTTGTTGTTAATAATGTTCTTCCCACCTTTGTGACCTTAAAATCAAGATTTGGAAGATGGGTTCAACAATTGGAATATGAGAAAGCTTTGGTATTTTATCAAGGGTGTAATAAGTTTGGCCATTTATAGGATGTTTGTAAAAATCCCCACTTGAGACTCAAAAGCCTCAACAAGGAGCCCTAGAGAACTCTCCCTTGAAAAATGTGACTCCTATGAAGCTGATTAAGGAGCCTGTTACACTAATTCCTAACTCGACAATGCTACTTTCTGATAAGCTGTTAGCGCCTTCTCAAATGTTCTTTGAGATTGAGAGCCAAAATCTCAATGAGAGCATTTTGAAGGACAATGTTCAATTGTTGTTGTCTGAGGGGGCTGATGTTGGGATTAACTCCTTGTCTTCCTTAGAGAACTATCTCGAACCAAAAAATGGTAAGGAAAAGATGGATAATCTAAAAATATTATCACATGGATTGGAGGGAGGTGTCTATAAAACTCAGGAACAACAAAATGATTTATTGGAGGATGGGGAGATTAAAAGTCAGATGGAAAATTTACTAAATTCCTCTCCTGAGCTTCCTATGACAAACTTGGATTTGGGGGAGGATCATACACCACAAGATAAGCATGAGAAGGAAGGGAAAGACGATAGAAAGAATTGCTTGATGAATTCTGGTTCCCCCCAGAAAGAGGGTGTTGTAGATGAGGAATGGATAAAGGAAAAATAAAGGAAAAAGAAAAAATCGGATGTTGGAGGAAATACCAAAGTGGGCAGACCACTACTAAAAGAGTTGAGGATCAAAGAAATAACAAGAGATGTGGCAGTTGGTAAGTAGTGAACTCTTGACTCCCTGGCTGGGAGTAAATCTAGAAAGAAGGGGAGATCTTCTCCCTCTCTTTGTAGTATCAAGGGATATTGCTTTTCTTTTTCTTTGATATGTCTACTATCTTGGAATGTGATGGGACTCAATGGCCCCTACAAACAAAATTTGTTAAAATCTTGTGCGATTGATGTTAAACCAAATGTCCTTTTAATTCAATAAACTAAAATGAAAAGAGGTTTTGAGAAAGTGATAAAGTGGCTTTGGCCTAGTGCTAGTTTTGAAGTTAGTGATGCAAAGGGGGCCTCGGGGGGATTGTGACTTGTTGGAACCCTTCTAGGATTGCTGGAAGGATGAATTTCAGCAATAAGAATTATCTCATTGTTTCTTTGGAAGATAATATTTCCCTTTCCAAGTGGAATATGGTCAATATATATGGTCCTAACTCAAGATTGGATAGGCTTGATCTTTGGAACCTGCTTGAGGGAATCATTATTAATAGAAGTGATGAGATATGGATGCTTGGTGGGGATTTTAATTCCCCTTTGTATCCCTCAAAACAAAGTGGAGGTCTTACTAATTTCTCTGATAGCATGGTGGACTTATCAGGGTTTCTTAACTTAGTGGGGTTAATGGGCATTCCTCTGAATGTATCTCTTTTCACTTGGACTAATAGGAGGTAGGGGTGTCATCTAATATAGGTTAAGTTGGACAGGTTTCTTGTCTCCTCCAATTGGAACATTTTGCAAAATCTCACCCTCACAGCTTTCCCCAAAACAGGTTCTTATCATAGTGCTCTCCTTTTGGAGTGGGATGATAAAATGGTAAAAGGACCCTTTCCTTTTAGATATGAAATAATGTGGTCTCTTCATCTGGACTTTAAATCCCTGGTTGAAGAGTGGTGGAATATGCCTTGTGATGGTACTCCCATGTATAGACTTGTTCAGCAGTTGAAAATGGTAAAAGAAAAGGTCAAGGGGTGGAATAAATAGTCGTTTCGGAACATCTTCACTACCAAAAAAGATTTAAGCTTAAAACTTAAGAAGATTAAAGACCTGATGGAGTTGGGAATTAGGGATGAAGAGACTTGTAACCAAGAAAGGGATCTCAGAGCTCAATGGCATAAAGTAAATAAAAAAGAAGAAATCTTCTGGAAAGAAAATTCTAGAATTCAATGGTTGAGGGAAGGGGACATAAATAAAAAGTTTTTCCACAAATATACCTTAAAACATAGAGGAAGAAACATGATTAGATCTTTAGTTTCTTCTAATGGGAATAGACTTGATAGGGAGGAGGAAATTGTTAAGAAGGTTGTTCCCTTTTTTTCTAATTTTCCTGAATTGCTAATGATGGATAATTCAGACTTGGGTGACTTTCTGCAGGTGATTCCTAATGTTATCACTGATCAGGACTTAAATGAAATGTCTAAATTTGTTTCTATGAGCAAAGTTAGGGAAGCTTTTTTCTCCTCTGGTGCTTTCAAAGTTTCAGGGCTAGATGGCTTCGCCCCAAGTTTTTTCCAAGTCTACTAGAACATTATCTCTTATGACCTGTTTAATGCAGTTAGGGACTTCTTCAGATCAGGAAGGCTTCTAAAGTAGTTGAACACCACTTTTATTTCTCTTATACCTAAGAATAATGAAGCTACTTCTATGAATGACTATAGACCAATTAGTTTATGTAATACCACCTATAAAATCTGCTCTAAAATTATGGTTAATAGATTGAAATTAGTTTTGAATAAAATGATTATTGTTAATCAAAAAGGGTTTGTCCAGGGAAGACAAATTTTGGATGCAACTATTTACACTCATGAGGTGTTACACTCTATGGATCACAACAAAAAATACGGTATGGCTTTAAAAATGGATATTTCTAAAGCTTATGATCAAGTATCTTGGAATTTCCTATTTGTTGTCCTTGAAAATTTTGGATTTAAAGGTAAATTTTTTAACTTAATTAGATCATGTGTCACTACCCCTAAGTATTTTGTTTTGATTAATGGGGTTCCTCAAGGCTTCTTCTCTTTGGGTCACGGCCTAAGATAGGGGGATCCATTGTCACCTTATTTGTTTGTCATTGTTGCTGAAGCTGTGGGTCGTAACATCCAGAAACAGGTTGAAAATAAAACTTTGAAAGGTTTTTGTGTTGCTTCTTCCCTTCTCCCTACTTCACATCAACAATTTGTTGACAACACTATCCTCTTGGGGGAGGCCTCTATTTTTGAATTGAAACAATGGAAAGTGATCCTTGATAAATATTAAGGTTTTTGGCCAATATATTAATTACCAAAAGAATAAAATCTATTTTTTCAATACCAACCAAATTGTTAAGGACAAAGTGATAAATATCTTAGGGTTTTAGGAGGCTAATTTTCCTACTACCTATATGGGGTTACCATTAATCTCAAGAAAACCCTATAGAAACTATTGGAATTATATTGTGGAAAAGATTTAGAAGAAGTTGGCAAGATGGAAAAGAAAATTGCTAAGTTTTGCCGGGAAGGTTCAATGCTTAAAAGCTTCTCTTCAAAATATACCTATCTATTATCTCTCTCTCTCTTCAACATCCCTACCTATATTGTTGAGAAAATTGAAATTATTCAAAGGAGGTTCTTATGGTAAGGTGTGGAAGAAAGGAAAAGAATGGCACTTGTTAGATGGAAAATTGTTTGTACTACGAAGGGGGAAGGATGATTGGGAATAAGAAGAATAAAACGGTTCGATAAAGCTCTTGTGGAAAAAATGGTTTGGTTTCTTCTAGAGGGAGAAAAAGATAGGGTGTAGATTCTTCAAGCTAAATACTTGGGTAAGAAGGATGCTTGTTGTTTCCTTAGGAATATTGAACTCCCCTATGGGTCGGTCTTCTGGAATAATCTGCTAAAATTTAGAGGCACTCTGACAAAAGGAGCAAAATTAAGAATTGGAAATGGGATTCGAGTTGATTTTTGGGAGGATGCTTGGTCAACCTATGCTCCTTTATCAGCTAGTGACAACCTCCAACAAATTAGAATCAGATTGAAGAGAAGCATTGGAAAGAAGGTCTCAAATTACTTAAATTGGGAAGGTCTGAGACCAAAATGGATTGACTTCAAGAACTATTTGAATAATGTTGTTCTTAGGGGTGGTAGATAGCTGAATTGGGATGCTTCTTTGGTCTCCCTCTTAAGGCAGATTGGGAACCCGAATCTTTCCTCAAGAAATAGGAATGATGAGTGGATTTGGACAAAAAATGATTTTGGGCAATTTTTTGTTAAATATGCTTATGAGACTATGGATCCACAACCTCTTTAGTTAGGGGTCTTTAATTGGAATATCGTGTGGAGCAAGAACTTAATCCCTAAGATTAACTACTTTTGGTGGACAGTGTTGCACGAAAAGATTCTTACAATTGACAACCTTAAGAAAAGGGGATGGTACTTGGTTAATAAATGCTATCTTTGTAATGAAGAGGAAGAAACAATTATTCATCTACTCTTTCAATGTTCTTATGCTCAAGAAATTTGGGATTTTTTTCTATAGAATCTGATGGTTGATTGGGTTTTCCATCCTTCGGTTAAAATATTTGTTGATGGTTGGAGTATATGCCCCTATTCTCATAATATCATTCTTGACCTTTGGAGACAAGTTCCCTCGTTCCTCACCTAGGGTTTATGGAAAGAAAGGAATAATAGGGTCTTTAGGGATGTTGCTAAAAGCAGTAAAGAGTTGTGTATGTCTATAAGGAAACAAATTCAAGAGAATATAGAAAGTTGTAGGTATGCTCCTTCAAATAAAGGGAATTTGTATCAAGAGATAATAATCAAGCAACAATGGGGTCTTTCTCATGATCTTAATAATGTTGATTGGGCTAAAAAAATTATTAGAAAAAGTACTATTTGGATCCCCCCAGACCCTAGGTGGATTAAGCGTAATTTTGATGGATGCTCAAAAGGGAACCCTAGCCTGGCAGGGGCAGGTGGCGTTGTTAGAAATGATCGAGACATCTATGTAGCTAGATACAACGAGGGCCTTGGAACAAAAACAAATAATTTGGTAGAGGCTTATGTTGTTTGGATAGGTATATGTTATCTTAAAGATAATGGCTAGAAAAAGGCTATTTTGGAAAATGATTCTAAGTTTATAGTTGATTATTTAAAAAATAAAGTTTAGGCCCCTTGGGAGATAAAATATCTTTTGAATGTCAACAAAAATATGCTACATTCTTTCCAAAGTTACAAGATATGCCACACCTTTAGGGAACGCAACAAGGGTACTGATGCCTTGGAGAATTTTGGATATAGGTAGGAGGTGTTAAAATTTTGGGATTTTGCCAATTTATCAAACCAAATTAAAGAAATAATAGCTAAGGATAGAGTGGGGGATTTGATTAATCATGGACAGGATGCTAATAATTAAAAATAATGGCTTGCAGTGTTGTCGAGCTATCAAGTTGGTGGCCATCTTCCTTTGGTGGAAATTGGGCATGCTAATTAGATGGATTGGAAAGTATGATATTAAAGATAGTGGTATGCCAAATCTGAAAGATTTAAAAAGAAAGGTATGGAAAGGATAGATTGTCGGGTATTGATACTGCTAGAATTCAAAGGGTGGAGGAAAGGATGGAGTTGCTGGAAAAAATGATGCAAAGAGATGACATTGTCAATAAGTTCCAGGCAATTGAAAATGCAGTGAAGAGTTTATGCAGGGTCATGGATGCTGTCATGAAAAAGGAGATTGTGGCCATTGTCTTTGGACAAGGAAAAATAAAGAAACAACAAAGGAAAAAGGAGGGTGACGATGAGGCTGATTTGTCTGGAATGATGGAGCTCAAGGAGAATTTTGAAGACTCGTTTGAAGACCTGGTGAAAGCTTGGAGCATGATTGAGGATGCCTAATCTTCGACTCTTGTTCCTTTTTCTTTTTGCTACTTGCTGCAATGAAGTTTTTTTGTTGTTCTATAAGATGATTAGTTGGTATAGACCATAGGTGCCTGAACTGTTATTTTCCTAGTTGCTTTTCTATTATGAACTGTGGTTATCGATTGGATACTCTTCTAAGGTTAGGTTGTTATAACCTAATTTTGTGGATGGTTATTAAGTTGATCTGGTTATATATTTTAGGGATTACTGATAGGATTATAAAGTTTGATGCAGAGGGTATTGGCTAATATTTTTGGGTTGATTGGGTTTGGGGAAGTGGTTATCTTTCTGTTGTGCTCCCTCTGCTGTGTTGTTTTGTAATAATGATGGTCTCTTGTTGTTCCTTGTAAGGGTTAGGGCCCTTTCCCTACTTAATCAATCAAAAAAAATATGACCTAGGTACTCCACTTGTATTTGAATTTGAATGCACGCTTGGATGGATTAGCATAAAGTCCATTATTTGAGAATGTCCAAAAAATGATTTACATCTTGCAAGTCTTCCTCTCAAGTTTTTTTGTATATTAATGTCATAAAAAATACCAATTTTGTTTTTATAAAAGTAGTTGAAGATAGAGTTCATGAAACCTTGAATTGAAGATGGTGCATTTGTGAGGCCAAAATGAATTACAGAAAAATAATATTGGCTCTCATGGGGTTAAAAAATTATCTTATGTATATCCATATCTCTAATTCTTATTGGATGATAACTAGAATGAAGATCGATTTGGTAAAATAAGCATCACCAATAAGCTCATCTAATAAACCACCAATTACTAGAATGATGGTGTACTTCTAGAACTCTTTGTAATTAGGACACATCCTCCAAGGGTTGCATGCATTGTACATCATTACTATTGGAGAGGAGTAAACACTTTAACTATGCCTAATAAAACCTTCCTCTAGTATCTCTCGAACCATCATGTTGATCTCATTTTTTTATACATAGGGATACCTATAGGACTTGATGTTGGGTAGTTGGTTTCTTGATACTAGTTGAATAACACTATCATGATCTCTTTTAGAAGGAAATCCTTTTGGTTTTTTCCCAAAAATGATCAAGTTATTATCTACATCTACTTGTAGATTTTTTGTTGTAGAAGTCTTTGACTGATATGTTTCTAATTAAAATAATTGCTTCGCAAACCCATTTTCTCCCTTATTAAACATCTCTTACAATTGATGAGAGATTATGATCTATGGATACTTTGCACACAATCCTAGATTGTCCTTCACACTAAGTGAAAACATATTAGGAGATTTTATAAGTTCATCTTAGTTATCCATATTGTATTAAGCTAATGTACTCATAACATAATTATACATGTTGCACCCATGGAGATGACATACTATAAGAAATCAAGTCAAGAGTATCCCATGGAAAATTTAATGCTATGAAATTTACTTGAACAACTAACAATACCACCATCTATAACCATGAACTAAAATTTTGGAGATGGATAGTTAAAATAATTTAGGTGAGTAACTAACTTATTGTTGATGAAATGTAAGAGCTTCCTGAGTCTATTAACTCTGTTACTCTATCTTTCTTCAAAAAACTCATTACCATGAAAATTTTTGGGGTACTAAAGATAAAAGTATCATGGGAAGAATTGGTTGGTTTGGTATCTCTTGATTACTCATCTGGCTCACTTTCAAACTCTAGTTGGACGATTGACCTTGATTGCTTAAAAGATTAAGTTGTGAACCTAGTTTATTCTTGATGTAGCATCATAAATTGTCACCCCTGACAATTTCACACTAGGTTTAGATCCCCCTATGTGCCTAGACCTAATCATGCTCTTAAATTTTCTATTTTATGGTCAATTTTGGGAAATCAACATAAAATTGGGAATTAATATTTAATACTCATTTAACAACAAAATCCCCAAAATAGGTTTGGATGATGTGGGTATCACCATTCTACAACCCATTTTGGCCTAATTTTAAATATGTCATTTTCAGCATTTTAGTATTTACAAATCTAAATTTATTTGTTGGCTTTTGATAATTATTTTTATGAAAATCAATAAATGCATATAAATACAAGTCTTTTTCACCATTTGAGATAACTAGAAATGGGGAATTATAATTGAACATTCTAAAAAGTAGTCAAGAAAAAAATAAGGAAAATTTACAACACTTATTATCAGTCAAGATTCATGTTATCAACGTATAAAGTTCATATTTGAGTTTGTTCACATTTTATGTTTATTTTTTATGAGCACTAACACTTACATGACCTTCAATCAAGCAACCAATTCTCCTTGTATGAGTGAGTACAATGAATTTAGTCCATCAAGGAAAGTAGATTTGAGTGGTAATTTGCAACACTAGTCAATTTATCATTTATTTTATCCATTTTACCTCTGCCCAACCAAGGGTAAGCACCCTTTACATCATCATACCGCTGTGGAGGTGGAAACACCAAAACGAAGTTTGAATTAGACAAGCCCCTATATAGAACAACCCTTTCTCTCCTCTCTTTTGTACAGGTGTATCTAAAGTGGATTTGGGAGAAGATTGAAGACCTAATTGCAAGATCAAGTAGTCAATCCTCCTACTTCAACGAATTAGGGAAAGTTGAGTTAATCATCAAAAAATGAAGTTCCAAAGCTGAGTCCAAGAAGGAAGAACCTACAGACTGGGACCCTTTTTGTTCGTTGATTCCTGAGATCTACATTCTATGGAATATGGTGGTAGCACCGATTTCCAAGCATTTTGAACCCTAATTTATATGTCAGGTTCCTCTATCTCTACACTCTACTATTTTGTTGTCCATTTCTATCTTTTAGTTTTATAAAAAAACTTATTTGTATTAGTTTTCTATAGCTTCATAGTTAATCTAGACATACATTTGCATAATCAAATCAAGTTAACTCTTAATCACGTCAATGTCAACCCCTCTTTCCAAAGAGAACCAAAACCCTGATCCATCATTTTGGCTCTTATATTGATGTTAGTAGCCAAGTGGGTGTATGTGATCAATTTTGGTCCTTCTCTCTAATGTGATGTAGGAGAAAGTGTGATTTATCTATTAGATCCCTTTTTCCCACATCACACTTGATATATTCGCCAATAATTGACCATGTGTTACTAATGCTAGATATATCTCTTTACATGATAGCCATTTTCCCTTGCAAGTATTACATATCCTCCTCCATATTTCCCACTTTGTCATATAATAGGGAGGAATTTATAAATTAAGCCCCATCTAATCCAAACTCCAAGTTTGTTTCATCTTGTTTTAGAAAATTTTCTTAGTGTGTAGGAATTTTTTCCCTACCTCTAGATTTTGGTCTTATCATGTCAAGGCTTAGAATGTAAAATATAATTTTTTTTTAACCAAACCTTGATTAGATTATTTTAGATATTTTTTGCCACAAAATAAAAAATTCAAAAATCAAACCCCTCATTATTTTTTCCAAGATTTTCAAAAATGTGTTGGTTTGAATAAGGTATTTTGCCTAACTAGTGAACACCTAGAAGGTCCTATTCACATATTAAGTTTACTTAGGTCCTAAGAATCTTTCTATAAGTCTTAGTTGTCATTAGATCTTATCTTATCTTATGTCATTTACTTCTTGTGTCCTAGGTCATTTAATATTTTTTATGTTAATTTGTCTCATGTTATAGGATTAAGGCACTTGTCATGATCTTGTCCAATCCTATCTCTCACCTTGCCTATATAAGCAAGACCTCTTGTACATTTATAATCATAGGGGATGTACTATAATTGATCCTTTGTTGATCATTGTGCATTATTGGCATCCTTAATCATAGAAAGCTATTTTATTTCCATAATCTCTTGTGGAAGGTGTATCTTTTGTTTTGCAAGCGATCTTGGGGTGTGTGAGCTAATTTTTAGCTCATACAAAAAGTAAGCAAATCTAAAAAATTCCAAAATTTGCAACTTAGCTAGCTAATTTATGAAAACCTGTGGAATTGTGATAACTTACTAAAAATGATTATAAATGAATTCAAATTAGTACCATAGGTGGATCAATGTATCCTTCTTCAACTGTTATAATTTAGAAAAAAATTGATGTTCTATAGCCCTAAGAGAAAATTTGGTGGAAACCCTAGTTTGTAATAACTCCCTCAAATTTTCTCCAAATTACCTCAAATATAGACTATAATAGCTTCAATATGTCCTTGATTAACCCTCCAAAAATTATATATTTTTAAAATTGAGAGATTTATGCTTCATAATTTGACCTTGTAATTAAAAAATGCTTTGTTTCTTTCCTTCCAGGTGTCATGATCATGCTTTGATACCACTTGTAATAAAATAAATTGTGCAAGAGAATAATATAATAGGAAATATGCTAAAAATACTTGATAATGCTTGTGAATTATAAGCCACTTTGAGGATGCAAAGTTCCAAAAGTCTCTAGCAAGAACAAAATTCATAATATCATGATAATAAGCTATCATCTACCTCCTATATATATCATACTTATGGCATGGTGTTGACCATTCAAAATAATGAGAAGGGGGGGTGAATCAATATTCTATAACTTTTTGAACACAACAAATTCGATCACCAAACCATATTAACTGAAATAAGAAATAAAATCATGAATCATCCACAAAGCCACAAAACACATGAACACCAAGATTTTTACACAGAAAACCCAAAATGGGAAAAACCACAGTGAGGATTAGATCACAATATATTATATCATATTACAGGGGCTCACTTCCAGGACACACTGTCCTTATAAGGCTTATAGCTAGTGTTAAGTACAATAAAAAATGTGGCTCACTGCCAAGGTATGAATTGCTACAAAATGAACCTCTCTTGTGTTGTATTTTAGTTCCTTTGAAGCTCTGAATATGAAGTACTACTCTACTTAGCAGTCACTCAACAACTCTGATATGATTCTAAACTCTTACCATTGAATTTGCATGTTCGCATCATACAACACCACTCACACCTAATGTGTCATTTTTTGCTCACTCCTTCACCTCATCATCCTTCTTCTTAATCCTTAAAATATCTCATATATATAGCCAAATACATTTGCACACATCAATTAGGTTGGCCTAATTAGATGTAAACAAAACAAATCAAAATAGCCTTTGTTAGTACCACACAAGATTCAAAATCATCTTCACACCTAAGAAAAATGTGCAATACTTGATTTAAGTAGGCATGGACCTAAACTAGATCCAACTAACATCCACAAAGTATATTTAATCTTCTCAACACCTATCATGTATTAGGTTGGCCAGGACTAAGACCTAGATAAAAAATTCCAAACATACATACTCTTCCCAACACACACAACTCCCAGATTCGATCTTTCTTCAGTTTCTAATTTCACCGACATCAGTGAAACTACCTTTAGAACTGCAGCATCAAAACATTTTTCTCAAGAAAATGTGGAATCTCCCACGTTGGTATACTAAACAAAGAGATTACAGTGATATACAAAGTTGAACTTTGTCATTGATATCTTCCATTACTCTTCACATTACTTCTCGAGATCTTGAATATAGTTGTATGAGCTAGTCATAATGATATGGTTAAAAGCACAGAGTTATACCTCTTCTTGCAGTGAAGTGCAGACCCAAAAAATGATGCACTAAATCACAACACCATCAATAGAGAAAACTTAGCCAAATTTCTAATAGAAACTTAGCCAAACATTTTCCATATCATGAATCAAAACTTATTTCTTCCTAACCTTAACTCCCCTTGTCAAAATTAGCAACTCCCCCTTTCAAAATTAACCTTGACTTTCCAGAGTTTTCCAATTATCCAAAATGTATTAACGATTTTTTTTCCTTCCCATTATCTCTTGCATTATATCTCCCCCTTTGACATCAATGGAAAAGATAATGTAGGGTTCCAATATATTTACCTTGGATATTTGTATATATGCATCATCTTAAAAAAAGAAAATTGATCAAAAAGATTAAGACATATAAAACTAAAGATGAAGATACCTTGAGATTCTTCAAAGTATCCTACCAGGTAGATTTTCCTTCTTCCCAAGAACTTTTTGCATGTACAAGAGTCTTGTATAGTAGTTCAAGCTTTGTTAGAGACTCTTTTCCTTCTTCCATAGTGTTGGGGTTGAGATTTATTTATGATAGTTTTTCAGCACTGGCAAGGGCACTGAATACATGAGTATGCCTTATCTTTGCTAAGTCTCTTAGTGCCACATACTGCTTGATCGTCTTTGTCCTCAGATTATGTAAACTAAAGAAATTATCATGCAATTGCATGATGTAAGAACATTTCTAATAATCCGATCATTTTCCAAATTATAGACATTTGCTTGAGTGCCTATTCAAATTTCATTACAACTCATTTGATTCTTTGTATTTTGTGTCCAGTTGGACCAATTCAGATAATAAGATATTAATTCTTGTGCTTCTTCTTCACACTCTTGAACACCCTTCAATTCCTTCAAGGCTCTCTGATGTGCATCTGCACATTTCTTTATGACGTCTTCTAGATTTCCCTTTGTAGTTCTTGCTTTTGACTCATTTCCTATTTGTTCTTTTAATCTAGAGATGTATACTTTCAATGAATCAACCATACTCCTGAGATTTTTTATAGTGGAAATTGATGTATTAATTCTTGCACCGGGGATTACTTCTTGTAAAGATTTTATTGCTTCATCCAAGTCTTGTGTACTTCCGCTTTGATGCTCATGTTGGGTCACATCAAATTGCAATCTTTCTTCTTGTTCTGTAACCTCTTACTTGACAGTAACACCTTTTATTTTCTTACTTGTTCTTCTTGAACTACCGAAGGCTTCAGTCATAGACCTAACCTCTAAACCTAATTTTTTTGGGTCCTTTGGGCTTCCTCAAAGCACTTCTACATAATGAATAGCTTCCTCCTCAATCACTTCACTAACTCAGAAATCCACACAAGTCTAGTCTCAATTGTTTCCATGTAACAAAAATTGGTAGATATAAGGAAATTGATGTCTCTGAAGAATATTTCCACCACACTCTCTTGTATTCTTATTCTCTTATTCATCCTCATCTGAAACATTCCAAAGAATGTTGCAAGAGAATCTTCTTGAGCATCTAATCCACCAAGATTCATCATAAGCTTTCTTATCTGATGTGCTACTAGTTATGTATTTGACCATTCTACTTTTCCAATTACCGATATCTCCTTCATGAAGTAGAAAAGTAAGCAAACTATTAAAGTACCATACTTGAATATATTATTTTTGTTCTTTTTGATTTCTTTCAGTTTATTCAACAAGTGTTGTCGAAGTAACTCACAAAGATCATAATTTGCACCATTCTCAATCATGTTAAATGCAATGTGAGTAGCAATAGAAGAGATTTTATAGCCTTTGTTAGGTAGATATATTTTATGTCCAACAAGCATTGTGGCATACCGAATAGATAGATTTCCAAATGTACTCAAGATGAGTTCCTTTCCTTGGAGAGTTGCACCAGTATTTTCAATTAATTCTTGGTCATTGATAGACTTCCACCTTGGAACTGGTCTAAAGGACCGCAAACCAGTCACATCCCTTATTGCTTCCCTGGTTATCAAGTGTGTGCCATCAATCTAAATAGATTCATCATGAATATTGCTCAATACAATTCTAATGTACTTCTTGTCGAATTCAAATAATGGAAACTTCTACCATACATACAATTTCTTTCAACTAGGGTTTTTTATTCTGGTTTAATGGTATTGTAACTTTCTTCCAATTCATTTGTACATCCACAAAATACTCAATCCAACAGAGGATATTTCTTCTATTTTCCCATATATGTATGCATACATATCCTCAATAGGTGGAAATTTAAGGGGAGTTCCAGAAAATGCACCCATCGAGTCTTCCGACTATTTTTTCCAAGAGTCTTTAATTTAATTTGTGGTATGTTTGAGACATTTACTACCTTTGAACCATCCATTGCATTAAAGATGAAAATTCCAAAAGAGAATTGTGTAAGCATAATACCTCTTGAATTTGCTTTGGTGAAGATTAGGGTTTTGATGTTTTGCTTCTGAAAGACACCTCAAATCCACTTCCTCTTCTTCAATTTGCATTTCCTTTGCATCAAATGAATTTGTCTTCTCAAATATGGTTTTTACTCCATGATTTGACCTGTATCAATAAATGTGCTAGCAATAAATGCTTCAGAAAAAGCTGTTAAACTTTGAAACCTTGTATCCACAGTTAATCTATACAGATGCTTTACAAACTTCTGCATCACAATATTTCCTTCCGCAACTTTCTTCTATAGCTTCAGAAATTCCTTTTTCAAGCAATATCTTTGTGCCACGACTTGACACCTTATAGTTTAGGGGCTATTAGAATTTTTTTTTATTTCTCTCCCTGAGCCTTGGCATGGGCTTAGTTTTCAGAAGAAATATATGTACCAAAGGTGGGTACAAATGCATTTGTAATTCTTGAATCATCTATGTTTTTAGACTCCTCTTTCTTTCTCCATATCTTTTCTATTTCCTTCTCACCTTAGGAGGATCAAATTTCTTCACAGATTCATTCCTCTTTACCGGATTAAACTATCTTCTATTTTTGCTTCTACAAACTTTTGAAATATGTCCAGGTTTGTTGTAAAAGTAGAATACAATAGTTTTCTATCCAAATTGACTTCTATTCATCCTTGATTTGCATTGGTTAGCCTTATGTCCAAATATATTGCATGAATAATAGTAGCCATTGAAAGATTGAAACATTTTCCCTGTATATCTATTCATCATCTGACTTTTGCACTCAATACTTCTATGTCAAAATTTCTTGCATGCAAAACTTTTTTTGAAGAAGAATCCAACATTCTGATTCATTCTACTCCTACATTCTATTGCTCTATGTCCAAAATTATTGCAAGAAAAACAAATACCATTGAAAGATGGGTAACTTTGAGCATTCGGTTGTTTGATAGAAGGTCTTCTAGCATTGCTTCTTTGATTTATGAATTGTCTCCTATTGCCTTGAATTTCCTTTTGATTGTCATCCTTGTTTGATGCCTGATTTGCTTTTGCACTTTGTCCTTCTTCAAGTCCCAAACCACCTTTTTCCTTAGAGGGTATCTATATTGCAAGTAATTCATCAAGCACTGTAGTACTTATTTTGAATTTCTCATGTATTCTTTCCTTTTTTAGATTAGATTTAAGATTTACAACTTCTTGTTCAAGTTTAGAGCATTCTTCAGTCTTGCTTGTATCACTATATTAAAAAATTCTTCAATCCTCTTCTTTACTTCCATTTTTACTTTCAGTATGATCTCTTCATTTGCTTGCTTCAACTATATATTGACTTCCCTATGTCTTTCTCTAAACTTCTTGATTTTTTCTCTCAATTTTTTTATGCATTCATTTGCTTCTCCTAGGCTTTCCTTCAAGCTTTTGTTCTCAGTTTCAACTTTGTCAAGGTCTTCAAGAGAAAATTTCAGTTCTTTTTTGTCAAACATGTAGTCATATTCTACATATTCAATTGCATAAATTTCTTCCAAAGGAACATGACACTTCTTGTCTACCATGTGTTCAACCTTCCTAGATCTTCCTCAAGATGTTAGGCTTTTATGAGGGAACCAAGCTCTGATACCAATTGTTGAACATTTAGAATACTAAGAGGAGGTGGGTGAATCAATATTCTATAACTTTTTGAACACAACAAATTCAATCACCAGACCATATTAATTCAAATAAGAAATAAAAGTATGAATTTCATCCACAAAGCCACAAAACTCATGAACACCATAATTTTTACGTGGAAAACCCAAAATAGGAAAAACCACGATGAGGATTAGCTCACAATATATTATATATCCGGATATAGTATATTATAGGGGCTCATTGCCAAGACACGTTGTCCTTATATGACTCACATCCAAAGTTAAGTACAATACAAAATGTGGCTCACTGCCAAGGTATGAACTGATACAAAATGCACCTCTCTTGTGTTGTATTTTAGTTTCTTTAAAGCTCCAAATATGAAGTACTGCTCTACTTAGCAGTCGCCCAACAACTTTGCTCTGATTTTGAACTCTTACCACTGAATTCACATGATTGCATCATACAACACTATTCACACCTGATGTGTCATTTTTTGCTCACTCCTTCACCTTCATCCATCTTGTTCATCCTTAAAATATCTCATATATATACCCAAATACATTTGCACACATCAATTAGGTTGACTTAATTAGATGTAAACAAAACAAATCAAAATAGCTTTTGTCGGCACCACACAAGATTCAAAATCATCTTCAAGCCCAAGCAAAACACACAATACTTGATTTAAGTCGACATGAACCTAAAATAGATCCAACTAACATCCACAAATTATATTTAATCTTCTCAATGCATATCATGTATTAGGTCGGCCAAGAATAGGACCTAAACAAAAAAACTTCCAAACATACATACTCTTCCCAATACACACAACTCCCAAATTCAATCTTTCTTCAGTTTCTCATTTCGCCAACATCAGTGAGACTACATTTAGAACTGCATCATCAAAACATTCTTCTTAAGAAAATATGGAATCTCCCACGCTGGTATACTAAACAGAGAGATTTCAATGATATACAGAGTTGAACTTTGTCATTGATGTCTTCTAGTAATATTCACAAAACTTCTTGAGATCTTGAATATAGTTGTATGAGCTAGTCATAATGATATGGTTAAAAGCACAAAGTTATACCTCTTCTTGTAGTGAAGTGCGGACCCAAAAACTTATGCACTAAATCACAACACCATCAACAAAGAACACTTAGCCAAATTTATGATAGATCAGTTTTTTGGTATAGATAGTATTGTGCAAATAACACCAAAAATGCTTCCCCACAATGTTGACATCAATGACAACACTGCGTCAACCGAATCAACTAATGTATGTACACTTCATGCTCATGTTACCAAGCTACATCAACAATGATAGACTTCCAAACTTTCAACACATGGATGCTATCCAAGTTGATTTAACTACCTATATAAGACTATATGGTAGCCACAAGACAACTACACATCCTAGTACAATTAATGGATTAAGAGTGTTGAATCCCTATTCTAAGTCAATCATGCAACACTAAAGTTTAATCCCAAGGGACTTGGGATTGACCCTATTGGCACCTATAATGTTGCAGAATTGTACCTAGGGGCAATTTCACATTTTAGCACTTTGCCTAGCATTTATTGCACCTAAACACATTTGTGATGAGAACCTCATGGGTTAAAATTTCATGATTCCAACTCCATGAGGTCCAATGATGAAGCGACAATAGTCCACTACCCCATTTCCCGAAAACTAATGTTTTGGACGCCTGTACAGTGTGCAAACATCTACGTAACGTGCTAGCGTCCTGGAGGTTTCCCAAGTTTGAAATGTGGAATCTTGGAATCTTGACTTGAGACATGCATCTTTGTAGTTATATTCTCAGGTGTAATGGCTCCCTCTACCCTTGCATACAACAAAACTCCCTTTTTCTCTCATTTTGGGGGGTTCTCTCTCATTTGATCACTTCTCTTCTCAATCTCACTTCATTCTCAGCCTCTTCTACTCTTTGCAACAACACTTCTACAAGTGAAGCTTTGTTGGACTGAGGTCCCCCCAATAGCCAAAGATCTCTAGCCAACATTCACCGGTGCATCTATGTGTTCGAGAGGAGGTTGAGGACTATTGGTAACACTCTCTTGCTCTTATCTATTTGCGAATAGATTAAATCATTTTGTTCATTTTCTATTTGGTGGTGTAGGTTCTCCTCAAGCAGGGATTGTTTTCACCACTCCCTTTTGTCTATTTCGTTTACTCTCTCTATCTATTTGGTTGTCTGTGGAGGTGGGAACACCAAAACGGGGGTTTGAATGCAGCAAGCCCCAAAACAACCCCAACTTTTTTTGCCGTTTGTTTTGTGTGTAGGTTTTCAAAGTGGAGCTTGGAAGAAGGTTTCAAATGCTTGGCTGTTTGTAAGTCCTCCCTTAGCTCTCCTTTGTAATTTGTCTCATTTTTTTTCTCTCTATTTAGTCATTTTGTTGAACGAATCTCTAGGTTTGTGATAGATAGTGGGATTTTAGTTGTTCTGTCCAAGTTTTGAGTTCTCTATTTGCCTGGGATGCTAGTGCATCCTTCAGACTCCAGTGCATCGCATTGAAACCTTGCTCTCTCAGATTCTAAAGTTGTCTTTCATGATAATTAATCTGCGTGTGATTTATTTGGTTGGTTTTAATTTAGGTTTTTAGGGTTTCCTTTACTATAGTTCTTATTCTCCTTGTTCCCCATTCCCCATGTTATCATGTATTTCAAATTTTTATACTTTTTCTTGCATGTCTTCCTCACTTGCTATTTCTTGATTCCTTGCACTCGTGCTTTCTCTACTTCTATTTTGCTTCCTATATTGAGCCCAAGTCTTCATGCATCCTTCTAACTCAATATCATGCAAGTGGTAGATGTACACCATGAACCTTGGCATCTATTACCCTTTCACATACTTGTATATTTTCCCCTACCATCATACCTAAAAGCTATGTGGTCTCTAAAAACCTCAATTCCTAATTCCTGGTATGATCCCCTCTCCTCTTCTCTTTCCTTTATATTGAACATTGGTATTGGGTATTCAATTTTTTCAATCCCCAAGTTCCTTCACTACCATGTGTGAGTTTTCAAGAATTTCCATCCCCTCCTCCTCAAAGCACATTAAGTACTTGGTAGTCCTACAACTTGACCCTCACCATTCTATTCATTATATCTCCTTCAACCTTCAAAACTTTATCTACCTTTCCACATCCATTTTCATGGTAGCTAGTATGAAAATTCCTTAACCCTTGCTCCTCTTCATACCTTCTTCCCTCATTCCCTCAGGGTTTTCCTTGTCATCCTCCCCCTTTGTAAATCTTGGACGAGGTATCAAAAAACTTTAAAACCTACAAGCACAATAAACATTGCAAGTCCCTTTTATTTCTAAAATAGCCTAGTAGTGATAGTCCTAGAGCCCCAACCTTTTCCAATATAAGCTTTCGAGTAAGTTTCATACCTTTTCCTATCTCACATTACCTTTTTCTAGTATTAGGTATGTCATTTTATTGATCCTTGATTCTCATTGGGAACCACTCATAGGCTTTTGAATTTCTTCATTTTTCTTCCCAAATATGCATATGGTATGTTGCCTTCTCAATGTCTGATATCTAAGGTGTTTTTTACCATATCACACTCTTTTGACATGAAGTTTTTTGGACCCTCAATATTCAAATGCATTTCTTCACCTACTCTCACACACTATTTTCCATTCCATTAATGCTTGGAGATGATGGCGACGAACATATACAACTATCTTATTCCCACTCAAACACCATTTGACTCCATAAAAGGCATAGATCCAAACCAATCACAAGAAAAATTTGACTGGGCGACGATGAAATATTCAATTAGAATATAACATAATTGATAGGTAAGGTTCCCCTTGTGAATCTAAGTAAGAAGATGAAGGTCAAAGATCATGAATATTGATAGTTTCTCATATGCCCATTTTTAGTTACAAATAAAGGGTCCATATCAGGGTAGGTTTCAACATGGTGCTAGATCTAAGAATTTTCTTTTATAATATGATGTAATTTTTAAATTTTATTGGGGTTAGTCTCTATTTATTCCAAGGCAAGTTCTATAATATTTGGACCAATCTAGGGTTTGTCTCTATAATCAACTTTGTAACCTTGTGTATGGATTCATTTGGAACTTTGGAAAAGCATGAGCATAATCTCATTTTGACCTTAGTTTCTATTATGACAATGCATTTTATTTAGAAAATAAATATAACAAACATTCCTTTTTGTTGTAATTTATCTCCATTTTATTATTGAATACTTCAAGGATTTCAAAAAGTTTCTAAGCATAAATTTATTGTACTTGTGTCATAGATTAGTTAGTTTGCATTATGAGAATGTAGTAAATCTTTCGATTGGGAGTGTCTTGATAGAAAATATTTCTAGTTTGATATAGGGGGTGTTTGAACTAGAAATGGATAATCAAGAATGGACTATACTATTGAGGGCAAGAGGGCTTTTGAGGGTCTAAGCTCTACAAGACAGAGCCAAGTGAGTTTAGCTTATCTAAAATTTTGAATCAGATTGCCATTACTACCATTAGTTCTAGTCTAACTCAAATGTTCCTATAGGGTTAGGCATCAGTCTCAGTTGATTGTGATTGATCCAATATTCTAAAATTAAATAAAAATAATTCACATAGTATTGGTAAATTATTTATTAATTATGTTATGCCAATATGCATATATTCAATTGTATACATTTCTATCAAATATTTTGTGAGCTTGCAACTTGAAAGTCATCTTTAGGGTTCAATTGTGCATGTTGTTTCATATTTAGGTTATTGATGAAGTAAATGATTGTGAGTGAACTTATCTATGGGAATATAAATTTGTTTTACCTTTGGTGTTGCATCATAACTTGTCATAAGTTTATATCTTATTAACATATTTGTGGTCTACAAGTCCGGTAAATTAGTATGAAGACATGAAGTGACAACCTATCTTAGGAATCTCTTTATGCATATGGTTTGGTTAAGCTATGTGGTTAGTCAATTTGTATCCATTCTAAAAAGGTCTATAGGAGTACCCTCTTGATCTTGGTAGGGCTTAAAGTGTAGAAGAGTTATCACACTCTTATTGATCGATATTTCCCTGTCCTTAGTTGAATCATTAGTTTGTCCATTTGTTTTGATTAACTTGATCCCTAGATCTAGATATCGTGGATCATCCCTTAAAATTGAGGGTTACAAGAAAAATCACTAACAAACCCCAAATTAAAATTTTAACCTTCTTGCCCTTTTTCTCTAGTCGTTGTTAGCCAACTTGGTACATGTTTGTGTGACTTATTGCTATGTGCTTGTGTTTAAAGGCA
This sequence comes from Sequoia sempervirens, assembly GCA_007258455.2. NCBI lineage: Eukaryota > Viridiplantae > Streptophyta > Pinopsida > Cupressales > Cupressaceae > Sequoia > Sequoia sempervirens. The sequence continues at coordinate 156,372 of VDFB02330967.1, read as the reverse complement.
TTTAATATACAATTCATTTAGATGCCCAATCAAGGATAAAACCATTTTAAGAACATTTTAATTTGGAGCTTAAAATAATTAAATTGCATCAAAATTCACGTCCAAGTCTTTTGCATGCTTATGGATGTTGTCTTTGAATATCCATTTAAGGCCACAAAGTTGATCCATCAAGGGGCTTGACCTAGAAGAACTTGACCTTGTAAACAACTTACCTAAAGATATTTTAAAATACTACCATCCTTACACATATTCATATATCATATGTTACAACAAATTAGGTCGCACAAATCTATTATCTATCAAATAAAATCCATCAAAGGATTGATCCATGCTACTTGAAATCACTCCAAACAACTCAATATTATTTCATGATAAATTGAATTTATTCTAATTTTTTTTTTTTTTTTTGATGGAGGTCATCCACAAATTATTTGTAGCTACCCGATACGGGAGCACGAGCTTTCTTGGGTTGAACCTCTTCGGTTAAGAGCCAAGGACTGAGGGGTATCGATTCTGCCAAATTCGCCCGGGGCACGATCCCGACCTCATCCATTTTTCGGTGTCAAAGCCTTGCACTCAACAAGACTTGATCCCTGGTGGGTTCATTAGAACCTTTCAACTTCACCAATAGACCAAGGGCCCATTGACTATTTATTCTAATTTTGAAACAATGAACATATTGAAAATGCAAACATCAACATTCTTCTTCTTTATTATTTCCAAAACTAAATTCCTTATCCCTTTATATCTGATTACTAAAATAGGAATTTATCCTCACCTAAATTAATTTAGGTTAATTATATTTTATTGTTTGCAGACAATAAAATAAAATGAGGGAGTGGAGGCAAATGGATTCCCCCACCATGCTGCTCTAGGGTGGCGTGACCTTGATTATTTAATTTATAAAAAGTACATGCCCCACATGGCCCAATAAGATCCTTTCTTAAAATTAAAAAATAAAAACAATAAAACATTGTCGTTCCATTTCGTTCACATATAAACAACTAAAGATTTCTTAATTAATTCCAATTACTTTTTCCTTTTTTCTTTCGATTTTTCCGGTTGGCTCTGGTTATAGGTGGGAGCTACAGCAAAGCCAAATACAACAGCAGCCAGCCTAAACAAATTAAGCTATGGAGGATGAGAATGTTGTGCAGGAAGTGGAAGTGCAATGCGAGGAAATAGAGCGAGGTTACTGCGTTGTCACAGGAGGAAGGGGCTTTGCAGCGAGGCATTTGGTGGTTAAGCTCATTCAGTCGGGCCGCTGGACTGTGAGAATTGCGGATTTGGGTCCTACGATTGTTCTAGACGAGGACGAGGGGAATGGCATCCTCGGCCAGGCGTTGAAATCGGGTCATGCAGTCTACATCAGCGCGGATCTTAGGGACAAGTCGCAAGTGCTAAAAGGTACACTTTTATGTAGTGGGATTTCGGTTGATTTGGTGAAAAGTAGTTTGATTTCTTTTTGAAAAGATGGGCGCCCTTTGATTTTAAAATTAGAATATATGTATTGAAAAAACGGATATTATTCGATTTTGAAAGTGGAGTGTTACATGGTGTTAGAAAATTTGAATTTTTGGAGTTCGAATCTGAATAATGTTTTGAAAATAGAGGTGTGCTTTGATTTTTATTTGAAAAGATGGTTGCCCTTTTATTTTAAAATTAGAATGTTGGTATTTAAAAAATGGATTTTATTCGATATTGAAATCAGAGTGGTACTTTGTTTTGAGAAAAAATGGATTTTTCAAGATGGAATGTTATAGTGTTTTGAAAACATAGGTGTGGATTTTAAAGACAGAATGTAAGTAGGTGTAAGTGCTGAAAGGGCAAGTCAAATGGGATGCATTTGGATTTTCATAGTTCCCAAGAGGCATATCACATGTTCATATGTAAAAATGCTAATGTTGAAAGGGTAAACTGCCACAGCTGACTCTGGATGTGGTAGTACTTCTCAGTGGCAGCATCTAAGCTGAATGACAGCCTGAAAGAGAATTTCTGTAAACTAAAAGAATGTTGAAAAGGAAGGAAAAAAAAAGATATGGAGTAGTGGTGATTAGTTCCAAATGGTTTACAATCAACTAATACCATTAATGAGCTAGCTTTTTTCCTCCTGCACTTGGCAATTTAGTTGAAATGGGTGTTCGTTGATTTTGAAGTTGGAGTATTTTCTGGTGTTGAAAATGGGTGTCCTTCGATTTTCAAGCTATAGGGTTAATTGGTGTTGACAAAGTAGGTGTTCTTTGATTTTGAAATTAGAATGATGGCGTTGCAAAATAGGTGTCATTTGATTTTAAAGACATAAAGCTGATCGATAGATTTTGAAACATACCTTATTTTTCAATTGTTAAATTCCTCAGGGTAGTCTTCAGCTTAGATTGCATGGCTCAAGGGTGTCTCTTTTACAGAAGTTACCTGAAACTTAGTTGTATTCTGTACCCAGAGTTTGATACAATATTTTACCCACTTTAAATAGTTAACATGTCTCCTGACAACTTGGACTCGAGGCTCTGATATGAAAGCCCCTGTGATTTGAGCTTATTCAATTTGACTTAGGATTTCAATAGCTGAATTGCAATGCTGTAAACTGAACCAATGTAAACACAAGGCCAGTAGAGATTTTTTTCATGGTCACTAGGGAGTTCTAGTATAGGTACAATGAACTATGGCCTCATCTCTTCAGGTGACTATGTTAATGCATGATATTGTTCTACAATTTGTCATTTACTTTCATATCCTTCAAAATGCTGCCCCCTTCCCTATACCGTACTTGTAAATTCACATCTCATTATTTCATGCAGCCTCCTTGAATTCAATCTATTTAATTGATGGTAAATTGGGAGTTGGATGATTTAGATCTTCTACAACATTTTAATTTTATTTTTTAAGCAAGATGCTAGCGAAGGGGGTAGCTCCCTTTCATAAAAATTAAGGAAAATGAAAATACAATCCGATATCCTCAAGGGAGGGTAGAACAGGGGCTTCAATTTGTATTAAATTGCAGATACAGTAAACCTTCCCTAAGATTCTCTAGCTGGTCAATCTGTTGGGGAGTGAGGAGACCCAGCTTCTTAGCTACATATTCCTGTTCGTTTCCATATTGCATTTGTGAATCCCTTCCAAAAAAACCATCAAACAGTGTCGTAGATTTGCATTATTTCTAAGAGCTTCTCTTCTGAATATACCTCCAATATCGTGAGATGCAGTCTTGCGATCTTTGCCAGTCAGGCTGAATGTATTTGTTTGTGGCAAGCTTTCTATATATCTTTATTCTCAGCATTTCAATTAACATTAGCATGAACTCTTCCATAATGATTTTATCATGTACATGTCCTGCATCAAATATTTTCCACCCCACAGTTGCTAGGATTGCCCCCTCGGTTAGGGGCACATCAATAACAAATAGTTGTCCAATTCGGGATGTCAAGTCCTCCTCAGAGCATTCACAAGAGAAAACTTTAATGGAGACCGTTCCTGCCATGGTTGCCTAGGCTGCCACACACCAACTGCTAAATAGCATTTTGAATCCATCAACCTACCTGAGAAATCGGTTCTCTTGGACCACTTGCAAAAGAAAGATGTTCTCGAGATCCTCTTGCACACTTGTGCCATTAGGAGGGGAGATGTCAATTGAGACTTTGGTCTCTGCCCAAGATCCTTCCCAATACGGGCCAGCTATCACTTTGGCTAGATACTACCACATGATCTGGCTGTTTGATGCCACAATTTGCTAATAGATCCTCCACCATATTAGATTCCCTATAGATGTGTTTCATCATGAAAGTTTTTAACCTTTCTAAATCCACCCAGTTTTGTAACTTCCAGCTTTGGGCTTTTCTTGCTCATACTACTTTTGTACACATTTGTGAATCCCCTTTGATATCCAGTGGCTGTAGGTTTTCCTATTCACACAACTTTAGGCCTTCATAGAGGGCACCAAATCTAGCCTCATTGTTAGTACTGATCAGCAATTATTTAGAGATTGCCCTAATGAGGACTCCCACCTCATCTCTAAATAGACAACCTGCACTAGAGGCCTGGGGATTGCCTTGGGAGGCCCCATCGAAATTTAATTTCAATCTTCCTTGAAGGGGGGCCAGATCCTCTACAACATTTTCAATTTATAAACTTTGAAAGCTTTCTAAGCAGCTAAGTGAGATCAATGAAATTAATATGCCAAGATTGGTTCTACATTGGGAGCCGGGAGAGGCGAGGGGCTGTAACAGTATTGTTTTCTAATGTGGATAAATATTTATCAAACATAGAAGAGCCAACACAAAAAGAGAAAAGACAGAACATTTATCAAGCTGGGCCAAGTGTTTGGCTGAGGCAGAGCAATGTTAATAATTTGAAAAGCAAATTAAGCCTTTGTCTGCCTATTAAAGTCAGTGTAGGATGGGGTGAGCATGTTTGCTAGTCCATCTACCCTGAAATTGTTCAACAACCATTAGATCACGACTGTAAATTAAATGATTATAATACTTTTTGGCCTTTATTTTCTCCCTTTCTTGTGCTAATAGATTAAGACATGATCACATTTCTAGACATCATCAGCTCTCCACTATTTGCACGGTCTATATTTTTGGCATGAAAAAAAAAACTTTTTGGTTCTATAATTAATTAAATCTTGCTGTTTTTTAATTTCAGAGTTGAGATACCCTTATAGGATGCGGGATTTGTGAAAGTGTGAGACATTTGTATTATTGTAATAGACTCCACATCTGTAAACACTGTATTGGATTCAGTAGGTTTGGCTTCTGATTGATGCGGTTTTATTATTTATGATCAGGTATTCCGTATTATTCTCAATGGTGTAAAATAAAATGATTTGTGGTAATGTGATGCATCAGCATCATGATATTCACATGGAAAGAAAAATGAATGAACCCAGTTGGATCCATTAACTTCTACATAGTATTGATCCAGTCTTATACTTTATTGTGGCTATATCTCCACACTTCAAACAAGCTAACCACTATTGGTTTGAATAACATTGTTTATTTAATTTGTAGGATGTGTGTTGGGTGGGAGCGGAGCAAGGTGTGTACTTAGGTTCTATAAATTAGCTAGCCTATTACCATTGAGAACTTTATAACTCAATGCATTATCATACTTGTAATTTAAAAACTATCAATGGCAAGTTAAAGTGATAGTTTGATTGAATGAAACTCCAAACATATTTCTAAAATGAATGAATGACACCTTAGTTTGTGTAGTTCTTTTATAAAATAGTAACTGAAAGCTTGTTATTATACTAAAAAAAAGATAAGGCTCAAACAAAAAAGCAGTTACAAAGGGACGACACTCAGAGACTGAAATCTACGTCAAGTATGGAACATGTGGAACACCACCATGCTAGGTCAATGACTAAAGCTATATCTGTTAAATTAGTTTAGATATCTTAAGATTTATATATAGATATCTGTTAAACATTGATAGATATCCACCTCAAGTTGCCTATCTTGAATGTTGAACTTATGCAATAATGAAAAATAAGATAGATACCTCAAGGTTGAGATCTCTCGGCATTTAACAGATATCTGAGCTACTTATCAATCCCCCCATCAAATATCAACTCTTATAAAGATTTTGTGTTAAGTTGCTGCATCTAATGTCCACACAGGTCTTCTTAAAGGGCATGGTTATTTTACTGAAAAGCTGCCATTGTCATTCTGAGACCAGCCAGCCAATTTGTTCGGTGATTTCTGGAAACAATGGCTGAAAGAGAACATTAAATTTTGAGTTGATTTGATGAAGATTTGTATCACAATCAATTAGTGTTGGGGCATTTGCTACAATGTTGAATTCATAATGCAACAAATTCGTTTAGTGAATGCACTAACATATTTCTGAAAGTCAGTTGACCTTTTTTGATATACAGCAGTACACCACATCTGTGACTTTAGTGGATGGATTTACACGATATAAAAAGATCTTTATGAAGGTCAAATATCACAGAAATAGAGTCATAATAGATGCCTGTAATTAAGCATAGGTGTGCCAAGGGAAAACATGGCCGATGTAGTACCTAGTTATTGTAGGAAGTGATTGATTTTGTACGAATTGGTTGAGAACTGAGAAGCTTTTGTCATGGTCTTGTAATGGGAAAATCAAGGAAACAAGTAACAAATATTGTGTGCCAAAAACTCTTTTGCAGTTCTAACATTTTTCTTTGCAAAAGGTTCTGCTTTTCCTCATAATTTGTTGAATGTATGTCTGATGACAAATTTCTTAAAATTATGTGATAATTTCTCATTTTTTTTTAGCTAGCATATGTATTTTTTAAATTGTTCGAAGATGGTTAATTACTTACTACCTTGCTTACTGGTTTCTGCAGTGTTTGGAGGGGCATCTGTTGTGTTCCATATGGCCGCACCTAATTCATCTATTAACAGTTTTGATCTTCATTACGGTGTCACAGTTCAAGGTTGGTTTGTGAGAAAAATTACATTAATTGTTGTCCACATCTTTAACCTATGAAAGATGCAAATACTATTTTTGTCAACTTCTAAAGTTCAGTAGTATTGTAAGAGTTTAATTTCACTGATGTTTAGGTACAAAGAATGTAATAAGTGCGTGTCTTGAATGCAAAGTCAAGAAGCTTATTTACACTAGCTCTCCAAGTGTTGTCTTTGATGGTGTTCACAGCATATATAATGGCGATGAATCTTTACCTTGTCCAGACAAGGTGATTTCCTTGCAAACTGTTTATCTCTGTTCATTTTTATTTTCTTATTCTTATAGTTCCTTTTTATGCCTTTACCTTCTCATTTTGTTGGTCAGAGTAGTAGTATTGCCACAGAATGAAGTAAATTTTGATTCTTGGCATTCTGTGGTTGCTGATGTATTTTTGGTCCTTTCTGAATGTGTAGCACAATGATATTTATTCTGAGACGAAAGCAGAGGCAGAGGCTTTAGTGTTGCAGTCAAATAGAAGAGAAGGGTTGCTTACATGTGCCATACGTCCAAGCAGCATTTTTGGTCCTGGAGACAAGCTTCTGGTTCCATCTCTGGTGGCAGCAGCAAGGGCAGGCAAATCTAAAGTAAGAAGAAGCTTTTTCTGTATTGTGCTGTCAATTTTTATGGTATAATATGTTTCTTTCTTTCAACAATATCTTTTTCTAGATAATCTGAATTGCACCCCTTTTCGTTTTCTTGTTCTCATAACTTTTGGCTTCTTCATTTAATCTAATATTTCCTGGGAATTGCAGATAATAAAGATTTGGTCTTAGGAAATCTTAATTGTCCTGAATATCTAAAATATTCTAACAGTTTATGGTTTGCATGTGAGATTTGATGCCTTATACTATTTCAAATGAAATTTCATGACACGGTTTATATACTATAAATAACTGTAGATTATAATCAAATAAAAAATTGAAAGCTGAGGCAGTTATGCAACATGAGAGGCTAAAAATGTAATATAGATTTCTTCACTCAGATATTTCAAGAATAGGGAGAAGGTTACAACGCAAAAGTTAGGGCAGGTCATTAGTAGCTAGCAGTCTGGAAACTTCACCATTGTTGTGATGAGTAGAGTAAAACTACTTTATATTTAAACGAGCTTGAGAGAAAGAGGGGAGAGGACATCATTGCTTGTGGAATAAAGCAGGATGGAAATGATAAAAGCCTCTGAGACTTTGTGGGACATTAGATTTTTTGGGTTGGTATTTTATGCAGCAAGATAAACTGATGAAGAGAAATGGCCATCTATAGTTCTGAATCATAAATGATGCATTGGATATAACCGAACTTTGCAATCTCTTTGAACATGCACGTATCATGGCAGTAAATTTTATAGTGATAAAATTTACATTAATGCATTTTACATTTCATAATTGTCTAAAGACTGAAATAGAGGGATTAGTTTCAGAAGAGTTTTTGTGTATTTACAAATTGTATTATTCAAAGTGCTCAAGGAGTTGTAGGTGAGTTGAATTGATAATGCTGAATTACATTTGCAATTATTTTTCAGCTGCACAAAGTAACAATTTCTAAAAGTAAATAGCCCATAGTTACTAGGAGACTTGTACCCTAACCATTGCTACTCGTCTTCCATAAAAGAAACTTGTCCCTATCTTGAAGACCTGTATGGGTACGTTTCTGAACATTAGGAGATGTCATTTTAAGTTTATTTGTGTCTCTATATGCCTCCTGGAAGCTCCCCTTGAAAATTACAAAACTTCCCGTAGATGTTTCTTAGATATATCATATAAATTACATAAGGTTTTCCTAAATTTTTGATATGTGGTTGACAAAATCTAAAAGACCTAAAGAAACAAACAAATAAACTTGTAGTTTATATTTTATTCATTAAAAATTGAGAGTTTTTAGAGCATTTGTTTTTAGTCAAATCCCAAAAAGGTAATTGTACAAAGAAAAACAATAATATGACTTAAGATGTGTACAGCCATTGAAGTTTTATCAATTGATTAAAAATATAGTTATCTCCATGGACTGCCATACCATGCTTTTAAAATAATGGCATTTCCCTCTTAGTTTCTATTTGCCATCTCTAGGTGATTATGTTTTAAAACAATTTTTTATATGATGTCCATTTTCATATATGGATACAATTAATCTTTGCTTTCATTGATATCTATTTCAATTCTTTAAAACATAGTTCGCATACTTGGACTCGAGAGATCAAATTTATTTTGACTTGGTGAAAAGTCGACAACCTAAAAAAATACTTAATAAATACAAATAGAGTAAAATTGCATCATCGTGGAATACAACAGTTAGCTGATAACTGATATAAATTTATGATAATTGTCATTGAAAATCATCATAATAAATTGCATATCCATGTAAGTTACAAATTACAGGAATTTACAATTTCTTCTCCATTCTATTGAAAAATTGAGGAGAGAGTCTAGTCCTTGCACATTGTTGTGGCTCCTTGCAAAGCCTAGAAGGCTACGTCTATGGCTCCATCTTGTTAATAGATGGTAGTGATCCTCCTTCATGTTCGATATCATCTACATTGATGTCATCCAATCCAATCTCTCCTACTTTTGTCAGATCTATCATACTTTATAAACAAGGAGGGCTCCTCATCCCGCATAGTCCAACCATTATAAGGGATCAATTTCTTCTCAATTGATACGCTCCTTTGATTTGTCCTCCACTTTTCTTATGCGAAGATGAAGGTTGTATTCCACACAAATCAGGTCATTGAGGTGTTGTTGAGACAACTAATTGTGCTTCTTCATGTGAATGATGTCAAACAAACTCCAATTGCACTCATAACTAGAAGTGCTACAAGGTTGAGACAAAATTCAATGGGCTAGCTTTTAAAGATTTGGGGTATTTCCACCCTAATTTTCCCATCAAGAACTTGCAAATAAGATATTCAAAAGTTTGTAAGCAAGCAATATTTTATTAATACTTGTAATTTGTACCTTGTAAGATATAAAAAGACTCCAATTTTTGTTGCCTAGCATTGGTGTGGATCTCCCTTCAATAGAGAGTGGTAAAGAAAAGAGCCTCTCCCTATGCTTGTAATTCTGCAACTCTGAAATAATGAGGTCTCTCACCTGCACCTTAAGTGTTATCCACTAAATTCATGTTGAAAGGCCCTCCATAATCTCCCCATTAGTATCTGCAAAGCTATTAGAGAAGAAAAACTTGGGGTTGTGGGAACACTCCATTGCATGAATGAGTTGGTGGAGTTGTGATCTTGTAGCAATCCAAGAGCACTCGAGTGGCGGTAGCACAAGCAGAGATGGAAAATATCGAAAATCGAAAATTTCAGTATTTTTTAACATTTTAGTAAATCACATTTTCAGAGGCCTTCAAAGCGGTATTTGGCCTCAAGACTGTTGTCGGTCCTTTGAAATGGATAGCCGAAGGCATGCTTTTCATGGGACCAAAATTAGAGCTCTTGGAGATCTTTCCAATGGTGTAAAGAAGTCCAAATTCCAACCAACAGGGTAGAAGTTATGACCCTGCCAAGTTGGGGTACCAAAATACACATTTTTTGAAAATATCTGTTTTGTTGGTTATTTGTCCACATCCAGTTGTTCATTTCAAATTTCAAAAGATTTGGTGACTTTTGATATTCTATATAAATGTATAAATCTCATTTGGAAATGAATACAAACAGATTTTGCAGGCATACATCTCCCTTCACAAGATCGCCATATTGTCCATTCATATGCTCACAATACTGCAGGTTTGTCACACTAAGTATTGTTTCCTGAGTTCTCAATTTAATTTAGATCAAGTTGATTGTTCCACCTTCATTCAATGATCTCCCAAATGGGATCAAATTCACCTTTATGCCCCCTCCTCACCCCCCCACTCTCTATAGTAGTTTCAAATGGTCTCTTTGGCTCTATCCATGACCTCTTAAATGCATCTCAATAGGTTTTTTTCCTCATCCACTTAGCACAAAACTCTCACTAAAAGCTTTGATACCTATAAATTTGACGCTACCTTGATGATCTTTGCAAAGGCATCATAAAAATTTGTCCTTGTAGTTCTCTCTCCGTCAACTTTCTTGGAATATGTTGAGTCTAGCCATGCTTGAATTGACTCACTAACATTTGTTTCAAGGATGTCAATGAAGCACAAAGGCTTTGCAACGTTAGAAAGTTAGTTGCAAAGCTAGTGACACCTAGTCATAGAAACTCTTTCCCCTTGTTGTGATCTCTCATCAAGTTGAGAACACAAGGGTGATTATAAATATATTTTGTGATGCTCCTTGCATCTTCTACAACTAGTCTCATCTAATCAATTTTGCCAATGCCCTTCAACGAGGGTCAAGGAAATGGGCTGCATAAGAGGTCCAAAAAGAGTGCAACTCTTCATCATAAGAAATCTCTTAGCTGACATGTATGTTGTTGCATTGTTAATGACAACTTGCTCCACATTCTCTATGCCCACCTCTAACACAATCTCTTCCAATATCAAGCTCAAAGTTTTTTTATTCTTTATTTAGTTAAAGCCAAAGGTATCAATTGTTTTCAAGAAAACCAACTCACCATTTGAAGCCACCAAAAAATGATGATTGTATAGTTCCTTCCATGTGTCCACCTATCTAAAAGAATGGTGGATTTAAACTTTTTCCACAGCTTCTTTTAATTTTCTAGAATTTTGTTTGCACCTACATCTCAGAAAGACCACCCACTTAACTGTTATAGAGAGGGCGCCTTATACCCTTTCCTTGCAACTATCAATGTTGTCACCAAATACGCCTGATATGGACTCTTCTCTATGAAGGGAATGTTGTTGTAATACAAAAAATTTGCACATCCTTTATTTGCTTCCTAGTGCACCTCCTTGTTCCACTACGTACCTTGCAATGAAGGTTGTGCTCTAGGTACATTTGTAGGCACAAAAAAACAATTTGACTAGCCTTTACTTGAATTGGATGACATGGATGTCTTGAATGCTTGGACCATAACTAGAGCTCATAATCTTTTCTATATGTACCTCAATTTTCACTACCAAATTAGGATTAATTGCTATTGCTATAGCTACTTGTGCCCTCATCCTCTCAAGTTTCTTCTAATCCAATAATGCAAGGGTTGCTTGCATCTTGTGTTTTGTCCCTTTTGTGGCTTTTTCACATGGCTTGGCACTTTGGCAAGGAATGCATGTGATAGGGCAGTTGAGTTGATTGATGCCTCCATTATGCTTCTTACTCTAGAAGAGGGAAATCACACTCGCTTTTACCAATTCAAATGTGGCATCTTACCAAACAACATCATGACTTCCTACAAGATGACTTCCAATTGGACAACTTACACTTGCTGATTTTGAGCTGGATGCCAATGTATTTCAAATGATGTGTTTTGAACATGAGATTTAAACAAAATCATGTAAATGTATTTCAAATGTATACAGTAATTGAATAGCAATAATATTCATTAATTTAACAAAAAAATATTTTTACCATAAAGCATAAACCCTATGTTTAGGAAAAAACAACAATCATTCCCAAAAACTTGTGTAAATCAACAACGAAATTTACGTAAATCGAATTAAATGCATTTAAAATTGTAAAATTTACGTGTTATAAAGAAATTTAACAGACTAGAAAGAATTTACATACTTTTGGCAAAAAAAGGAAAACAAAAAAAATTAACTACCTTGGAAATCCGAGATTCCTCAAATTTGTTCTTCGAATCTGCCATTAACTCACTCCAATTCACTAAAGATTGCTGAATGCTGGTGTGATCTCACCCCTTGGGCATGTAGGTTTTAAAAAGGAAAGAAACCATGGATTTTCATTGTCTAAATTTTAAAATGTTTTTTATATGTTTGAATTGCATGTTTGTGTGTCACAAGTTTTACCGTTGGACTTGTCGAGTGCTTGTTAGTACTTGTGTGAGTCAAAGGTAAAAATCATGGGAAACTTGTTTTGCAAGACACATAAGTTAAAGTCAAAAAAGCTTTTTTTCGAAAAAAACTTGCATTCACCAAGTACTTGATGATGGTGAATTGTTAAACTATGGTTTGAAATGTTATGTTTTTTTTTCTTAATTCATAAGCATTTTAGTATTTACATTCTTAAAGTTTTCTAGATTAATTAGCTAGGGTTTCTGTTGGGTTCCACCCTTGAAATTGTGAGGGTTTGTTAAGAGAACCTACATTCCATACAATTTCTTCCTAGGGATATTGCAGTATCTAATGCTCTATAAGTGGGGTATATTGCTGCAATTACAGTTCATTTTGCAAGGATACCATTATAACTATTGCACTTTGCCTTACATTTCTATCAGCAAGGATACCACTTTCTTACAAATAAACCTATGGAGATGCTGCTCTCATCTCATTTGAGCCTTCTCTAGCATCTACACTAACCCCTCTTCCTACAGAACTGCCTCTCCAGTTTATCCTCCTTGCATGGATTGAATGCTCCTTCCACTTCTCACATCTTATATCCTCCTACAAGTGAGCCACTCCACTCTCTTGTCCTCTCCATCATTTCCTCCATTCCTCCATTCCTCCAGTGCACTCCTCTAGCTTGAATGCTTCATTGTCTTCTTTCTCCTTTGTTCCTCTAGTGTGCTCCTCTAGCTTGAACACTATTCACCTTCTTACCTCCAATCTCTCCTGCAGGACATCTCCATTGTATGCAAGTACCTTTTTTTGAAAATGGCATACAAGTACCTTTTCCCGTCTCTTGTATCAGTACCAGTTCCTGTTTCTTAGTAACTATGATGTTCAGATTATCTCATGGTTTTCTCCTTATCCTTAAAACCAGCCTCAGCAATAGCTTCATACTAGTTACAACTATTCTTTATTTCTTATAAGTTGGTACTCTGATGATTATATATTTTTCTTAGATGTATGTTGGAAGCAAATATTTATTTGTTATTGGCTCTCAATGAGTGCTATTGAGATCTGTAAGGTAATTTGGGAATACATGGTATGGTTTTGTGTGTGGAAATCTTGTGGAGAATATGCTTGATGGGCCAAGGAAAGACATTAACTGTTGCAGTCTGGATATTAAGCTGACAATGACCTAACTGCAGCCTCCATCCACACAAATTTGGCTAAATAAAGGCCAGCCTACGTAATTTGAATATTGTTGAGACAAGCAACTGAAATGATGAAATCTCTGACATTGTTGGTTGATTCTCTTGAATTATTTGTTCATGTAGAATTTGGATTGTTTTTGCTATGAAATTTCACATTGGATTATATTCTTCTTTCTTGTATTCTGTTACTGATTTATGAATGCAATTCTAATGCATGGAACTCTTATGTTAGTTTATCATTGGCGATGGAGAAAACATGTACGATTTCACTTATGTGGAGAACGTGGCCCACGCACATATATGTGCAGAAAAAGCACTAGATTCAGTTCGAGTTGATAATGAAGATTCAGCTGCAGGCAAGGTATTTGTAGTTATATGTATTTTAAATTTTAGGTTCCTCCTGCTGGTGGATTTCATTTATCAATGAGCTGCTGAGCTACTACTGATTGAGTAAATTTTATGTTACCGAAATTGTACAGACCTTTTTCATAACCAACATGGAACCAATAAAGTTCTGGGAGTTTATATCTTTGATATTGGAGGGTCTGGGTTATCAAAGGTACCATTTACACCCTGAAAATAATCATAGCTCATTTTACTTATAATAAATTATTTCTGTATGAGGTATTTGTCTTTAAACAGTCTTTATTTATAGTACAACTGCAAATGCTTTGAATGGACCCATAAACAGCAAACATCCTTGACCACTGGTCAATAATATGTATGTGTTTCACAAGCTATTTGGTTTTAAAACAAGTGACCTGTTACACCAAAGTGGCTCTAGTCTTTTGTTTATGTTGTTGTAATGGTCAACCCTGTTCTGAATTTTGACTTTAGATTTTTTGCTCAATGTTTTTGGGTTGATAGTTGTGTCAATGTATCAAACACAGATCATTGCATTGCATATATGATAAAACATTCAAATGAAAGGAACATGCAAACTGAAAGTCAAACACTTCATTCCTCTTGCATTTCACTCAGCATAATGATTAATGAATGTACAGAGACATACTGCAATCTTGCATAGGTACAAACTGAATATGAGTATAGAGCAGATGTAAGAAGTTTGACTCAGAGATTTAACAGCAATAAGAATGGGGTTTACAAGTCATGACAAGCTGACTGAAAATAGCAATACATTCATCACACTCTTCTACACAGTCCAGATATGCCAGGGCTAACAGAGGTTCCAGAATGTTACAATATCAGATATGATGTTACAGCCTTTTAACAATTGTGTTCTGGGTAATATATTGACTGATTTGCATAAACAGTATACTCAGATTTATGTGTGTATTGACTCAGAAAAGAACGGCTAATGACTGAGTTTAAAGAATATATCAGATTGACTGTTAACAACCCTAAACCAACCAAACTGGGCCACTAGAATGAGCAGATATACAATTTCTGATACTCAGAAATGTATTACAAAGGTGTATCTTTCACAATATGTTTCCAGACTGAGTGAAACAGCAAATAACAATATAAGGCAGATTTATATCAGACCTGGAAGTCCACGCTGAGGCTGGATAGAGCACTGTACGGCAGATTGTTGGCAAAATAGGAAGCGCTAACTTCATTCCAGGTTTCTTCCACTTCAAACGATTCTTCTCCAGGCAGCTGCGATCTCTAAGACAGCATATTCAACCCCTTCCTGAGTCTCTACTAGTCACGCATAGGCGCATGAAACTGCGACTGGATTAAAGATTCCCACAACTCACATGCCTGGTATGAGGGATGAGTACATATCAAACCTTCATGTACAGAACTGAGTCTATATCTTTTCCCACGCCTAGGGTATTTGGATCACCATAACCTCCCATAGGAAATCAGCAGTTAAGCTCAGGAGCCTCACACCAAAATCTGAAAACCACATGTTACTTTTGCTACAGACATGTATTCAATACCAGTGATCTCAATGCAGAGGATTCATTCTTTTAAAACCATAGTTGCCAGGAGACTGGTACTGGTACTGGTATGAGAGACTGGTACCGGTACCAGTATGGCTTTTTTTTGAAAATAGGAGACGGGGGTACTTGGAGACGCCATTTTTTTATATAATATAAATTTTTTTTTTTATAGAAACTCTAAAAATATGATGACATTGAATTTTCAAAACAATAGCAGTAGTAAAGTTTAACAATGAACATTAACTTTAAATAGTAAATACACAAATCCAAATGTCATTGTGTCAAAGAGTCAAAGAGTTCATACTTCAAATTTCATAATCATAGTTCACATTTGACATTACATATTTGATATCTGATATTTAATATTCGATTATATATTGAAATTCAGAAATATTGATAGTTTGATTGGCTGATATGCAAACAAAAACCAAAAATCAGAAATCTATCTGATATCATCTACACCACATTATGATCATCCATGTCAAGGTCCTCAGCTATGATGCTCTCCGAATACTCATCACTCTCTAACTCAGGTTCCTTTGCCGGTAGCAGAACTGGGGGTAAATCAGTAAGGCCATCTGCTTCAACCACTTCATCCACTATGGCTGCAATATCTCCATCAGGTGAAATTTGGTGCCATTTTGTTGAAGGACCCTCCTTGTATGCAGGATCTACACGAGAGAGAAGACGAAGTGAGCTATGAATGTACACCAAGTTCTTCTTTTTCTTTGACCCCAATCGGTTCCTCTTTAGTGAATGAATAAAACCATAAGTACTCCAATTTCTCTCACAAGATGAAGAGCTAGCTACTTGTGAGAGTAATCTTATTGCAAATGATTGCAATTCAAGTGTTTAACCTCCCTTGTTCCACCACCACTCTATAGGGTCTTTCTTTGCTCGCATATCATATAAAGCTTCCACGGAAGAAAAATCACAATGCTCACGTGAAAACTTATTCCATTGACTCCTCATAATTGATGCTTCCTCACCTCAGCCATATATCTTTTTTATTGCAGCCCAAAATCCCTTCATTACCTCTCTATCCTCATATGGAGCCCTCTTATTGGTCTCTTGTATATTATGCCATTTAGGATTTAAGGCATAGGTAGCATAATGAAGAGGTGTGTTAAGTTTGTTCCATCTTCCATGTAACTTTTCTTCTATCAAAGGATATAGTGAAGGATCTTTTGCATCTGTTATTTTCTTAATTATTTCACACATGAAATCTATTTCTTCATAAATTTCCCCCAAACATGGCTTGTCTGCACATGCAAACTTGATCACCTCACATATGGGCTGAATAAAGTCCACAACAAATTTAACATCAGCCCAAAAACAGTCATCAACGACCATACCTCTCACCTCAATTGCATCATTTGATGTAGATTGCCTCCAAGCTGCCCATGCATCACTAACTACTATGGAACACAAAGCAGCTTTCACTTCACAAAGACGGTGAAGAAGAATAAAATAAGAAGCAAGCCGTGTATCAGCTGGTTCGAGAAGCTCCACCTTGGCAAATTTTGATAAATAGCTTGTGTTTGGTGATGGTTACATATGAACATTTGAATTTTTCTGCCCTTTTCTATGAGAGCTGAAACCCACTCAAACTTGCCAATATCTTTTAGTGCATTATTCAACGAATGCACACAACATGGTGTCCAAAATATATGCTTGTATTTCTTTTGCACCAACATGCTTGTTGCTTTACAAATAGGGGTAACATTTGTAACAATTTGGACTACATGTGATGACCCTACTTCCTAAATGCCATCACATAGCTGGTTAAAAATAAACTTTGCATTTTTTTCTTGCCCTGAACAATCTATTGCCTTCAAAAAATAAGGCTCTTTGCTGCATGTTACCAGGATATTAAGTAGTGGACGGTTTCTAGTATCTGTCCACCCATCCATCACAATGCTGCATCCTTTTGTAGCCCACACTCTTTTCAATGGTGCAGTTTGTTGCTCTAATTGAAATTTTTCTTTATCAATTATAGTAGTGCAAAGCTTTTCATACATAGGTGGTTTATACCCAACTGGTGCATTAGTGATAGCTTGGACCATCTCTGTATAGAAAGGTGAGCGAGCAACATTAAATGGTATTCCATTTGCATAAAAGAAGCATGCAATCGCTGCATCAACCGCTTCTCGACTTTGCACAACAAATAATCTACCAATGGGGTTTGAACTACCAATGTGTGGACTCTTGTGAGAACCCTCTGTTGCTACATCTCTTGAAGACACATCCACCTCTGCCTCTCTATTCTGATTTTGATTTACAACAGTTGCCCCTGTTGTTGAAGTGTGAGAGCTCATATTAGAAACTTTTCCATTAGCCCTTTCTTGATCCGTCACAGCCTCATATCGTTCCACCTCATTTGTACAAGGATCAACACCTTTTCCAGGTATGTGAAGGAAATGAGCCCTCACCCTCATGTAAGTACCTTGCCATGACATTGGACATAATTTGCATGAGATTGTGGTTGTTCCACCTAAACTCTTCGGCCCGGAACACAATCACAATACTTCCACAACAGATACATGCCGTGTTTTCCAATTCCCCCACCCGACATTCTATACAAAAATAAATAAATTATTAGCCAGCAAATACATAAAGTAAATAGTAATACACAAAAAAAAAAACAGAATTATTTTCCAATTCCCCCACTACAACAAAATGTCAAAAACACAGAAAAAATAAAAACTTAAAAAATCAGTGAAAAAATGCAATTGTTACTACCTGGGGTTTCAATTTTTGAAAGAAAGAGTGTGGACTGTGGAATAGGGATGCGTCCAATTAGTAATTACTGAGCATTTAAACTTTTAAAAATTTAAGATTTTAAAGTATTCTCTGTCATGCTAGGCTTGAGGAGGTCATATGCGCATGGAATCATGGATGTTCTTCTTTTGAATCAAATGACAAATACATATGTGTCAAACTGTTAACAGCTAAATGAAAATCAATAGGTATTCAATGATTCATCTTTGTGGAGGAGGTCAATACCCATTGTGAAAGAACATAAAGCAAATAAAAATTAAAAAGTTAAAAACTAAATAGTGAAAAATAAAAAAACGTCGTATGAAAACTCAAACAGGGGTTTCGATTTTTGAATGCTTTGATATTCCGAGAATGAAAGCAATAAAAATTGCTATTAGCAAAGAACTTACTTGGCGACGGCCTCAGATGTCAAACAAACAGTCAATGGTGGTCGAATATGGCATGCCCTTCCTCAATGCAAGCACAAACCAGTCGAGAGTATTAGAGGCGTGAAAATAATTCAATCGCTCTTGTCAAATACATTTTACTTTAATTTTTGAAGTTTGAAATGTTTAAACTTTAAAGTTTTTTTTGTATTTTAGCCGAAGACATCCTTTTCTGTAGCGGGAGACAACGGGGTACTCGGGAAACTTTGGCGGAAGTCTCCAGCCTCTTGGAGGCGTCTCCAAAGACGGTACCAGTGCCGAAGATGCGTCTCCATCTTTGAGACGCGTCTCAGAGGGGGGGGAGACACGTCTCCTAGCAACTATGTTTAAAACCAACAACCTGGAGAAACAATATCTTTCAACAACACACTTTTGAAAATGCAATACTAAAATGTTTGGATTTCTCTATAGCTCCTTCAAACTGAATACCAAAATCAAATACAAATTACGCCCAAGTAGGAGACCTATGTGATCTCCTCCACAACTAGCTAGGGTGGGTCTCTCACCATTGAAACCGGTGCTAAAGATGAGGGGTTTTGTCCTCAACCAGCTGCAAACGATAAACTAGAAACATTCTAGCAGAGTCTCCTTAAGTTGTCAAATTCATCATGTCCAAATGAGAGCCAAAAAGCAAATTAAATAGAAGTGGAGGGGGAAATTAGGGCAACCTCCAATTTGAATTCTTTTCCCTCCAAAAACCCATCACCCATTCTAACCTTTTAAATATTTTGCTTTATACTTTAAAACATTATCAAATATTCCGCAAAGGGGCGTCCTGCTCAAAAGGAAATTTCTAAAACAATGTTAAGTTATTTTATTAGGCACCAAGGTGCTTTTTGATGACCACCTACTCCCTCACTTAAGTTATAAAGTTATTTTATTAAAATAACTTAAGTGATTGATTAAAAACAAATATTAAATAATCCAACCTTAGGTTCTCCAATGCCACCATAGAAATAACATTGCTGAGGGCACTATGGGTCTCATACTAGTTTCTCAAAATAGACTTACTATAAATAGCAATTGCTAAAAATAGTAAGTACTCACCAAATATCAAACTGGCCAAAACATTAATGCTCATCTGACAACTACCACACATTGCCCAAACAGGAAACCCCACACTGCACTGCCGCCCGGACCAGTTACTAAAAATAGTACTTATTAAAAATAGTGAGTCAGAACCAAACTAGCTTGAAGGACATCGAAAATGGGGACATTATAGTTGTGGAACAAAAGATGAATCGCAAGTTGGTTGTTTTAAAAGTTTTTGCAAGAATTTGTTTGCCGGAATGAAATGTCTCGCACTTGCTCTTTGCTGCAATAAATACGTAGTTGTAGCCTTTGAAATGCTATGTGGAGGGATGCATATGTTACAGGGCTTTAACACCCTTTAATTGCAAATCCGGGCTCAGTAGTGAAGGTTGACTAGGAGAAAATCCAAGTCGAATCGAAATTAAATAAAAGTGGAAACAAAATAACTAAATGGAGAGGAAGGGGTATCATTATCCTAATATTAGTGTTTTCATGCTCTCTATTAACCTTTTTCAATTTTGTGACCTCTACTTTTTTAGAAAATTTAAGAGTGGTGCTCCACAGTATTGTTTCTTAAAGTATAACCTTCATTGTTGTTGATGTCTTTCTAGAGGTTGCTTGAATCACCACTTCCCTTTTCAATCTTCTGTGCAAATATGCATTAATTTTATTTGGTTTTCCCAACCTCAGGAAAATCTATCTTGTTACAATAAAAGGTTAAATGCTTCCAAGAAGAAACACATGTAATTGATCTTTTCTATATCATCCTTAACAAGGTTAAGACTTGTTGAGATGTTAATGAAATTTATATTCATTTTAAACTCTTCCTTCTTAAGCAGTTTAGTTTCCAATACTATTACAACGACAAGCTGTTTCTTATGTTCAATTTGAGATATTTTTTGATAGTACTCATAATGCTATTTGTTTCATGTATGGTCAATTTATCTTTTCTCTATGGCATGAAAGTTGTGCTTCTCTAATCATATGCCTGGCTCAATAGCATCTATATTGATTGTACATGCTATAACTTAAATAATCAATCGACTAGTATGGAAACATACCAGAAGAGGAGGAAAACTCATGTAGTATTTCTAGGTGTTTTGGGGTCAGAAAAGACCCCTTTTCAACTTGGGGTTTCACAAAATTTTAGCATGATATTGTAATGTTTCCTTCTCAGTCCTAAGCTTTTCAGTGACTTTTAGGCTATTTTCGGAGTCTCATTGGCTATTCAGAGGCATTTTAGGGGATTCCAAATGATTGTAGATGCTATAACTTAAATAATCAATCAACTAGTATGGAAACATACTAGAAGAGGAGGAAAACTCACGTAGTATTTCTAGGTGTTTTGGGGTCAGAAAAGACCCCTTTTGAACTTGGGGTTTCCCAAAATTTTAGCATGATATTGTAATGTCCCCTTCTCAATTCTAAGCTTTTATGTGATCATTAGCCTATTTTTAGAGTACCATAGGCTATTTGGAGGCATTTTAGGGGATTCCAAGATTCTTGGAGGATTCTTGTCAGCACTTTCAAGGGGTAATTGTAGAGGTTTGCCATAGTGTTTTCTCGATTTTTCTGGATTTTCTGAGATCCTTGGTGGGCTGTATTGCTATTTTTAGTAAGTCATGGCTGCATGTCAGTTTGGGCTAATTTGGCATTTGGACACACTATTTTTAGCATTTTGCTATTTTTAGTAAGTGCTAATTTGCACTGTGGTCTTGGCAGCAATTCAGTGCAGGGGTTCTAGTTTTGGCAGTGGTGGCAGTTTTAGTTGTTGAGCTCTATTATTTTTGGTAGTTTAGTCATCCACAATCTTTGGAGTTCCAAAAAGGAAAATTATAACTTAAGTTATAAAGTTCACTTTTGGTCCCTCCTTGTACCCCACACCTAGGATGGTGACTTAAGTTGTTTTTAAAAGGTAATTTTGCTCATTCTAATGTGGATGCCAAAGTTGGGAGTTTAAGTGAAAATTAAAATAAAATATCCTTTTCTTGAGATGGGCGTCCCATTTGGAGGGAAATGCATTTGAATTTCTGGGGCCCTAATTCCTATTTAACCCCCCATCTATGCTCTCATTTGGTTATGCAATTTTATGATAACGAAGTGCTACCGAATTGGTTTCTGAATCCTTGGGCTTTGAGGACAAAAACCCTCAAGGTTAGCTCTAGTTTCGGAGTTGCAAGATACTCCCTAGCTGGACATGGGTGTGGCTTCATTTCAGGAGTCGCCATTGAAGATTATTGGTGATGGCTTTCAGTTTGCTTTCAGTTGCGAGTTCTTATGATGTTTTCTAGCTATGTTTTGGTGTGTTAACTCTTCTTGCAGAGGTTTTGGAGTGTTTTTGAAGTGCTTTTCAGGAGTTTGTTGCTTGCTGGCCATACCATTCCTACATAGGCCACATCAGTGTTTTTGATTGTGCTGTTGAAAGGAGGGCATATCATTTTGTAGGTATTGAGGCAAATGATTTTATTGCCTTGGGCGCTCCCTTATGCCGATTTGCAGATTTTTTGGAGGAGTTTCTGATTTTTCCTAGTTGGTCACCCCTCTCTACTGACTGTACCATTTTGGGGTTGTGGGTGCTTGAGAGTTGTGCATCATTTCCGCCTCTTTGCTTGCTGTGCTTGCTGTTTGGAGGCACCTAGGCCTTGTCACTACCTTATAGGCATACTTGGGGAGTTCTATGGTGTTTGCTTGAAGTTGTAATCATTGGTAGCTTGCTGGTTGGAGTTTTCAGACTGCTGCAACATCATTATCAGACCTGTAGCAGCAGCGTCTCAGACCTTCTACAATCCGTTAGGGGTCTTTCCATTGAGGTATCATTGTTGTATTTTGTTGGGGAATAATTATATTCATGTCGGGGTATCATTTTGGGGAGTTGTGCTACAAGTTATCATCATTTTCATAGTGTAACAACAGCTTATGATATTTTGGAACATTTTATAATGAGCTCCTTCGTAACACTGTTTGGTAGTACCATCGGTGAATCAACTCTTTTGATTATTGTTACTCACCCCACTGAATAGTGAATAGGTGGTTATTTCTAACCCCATTGAATAAGTGGCGCCCTCGTTGAATAAGCAGTTGAACTTTCTTTACTTTTTATGTTATACCCATTGAATAAATAGAGGATCTTTCTTTTGCTTGGTCGGCTTGCCGCCAAGGGCTTTCTTGCTAGTTGTAGTTTCTTGTTGAATAAGTGGAGGTTTCATTTCATGCTGTTGGGATTACATACTACCCCATTGAAGAAATGGTTTACTTTAGAAGCATTTAGTTGTAAGCCTTATCACTGTATGCTCTCACCTTGCCCACATTGGGATTTGGGTGATCAGAAAGTGGAAGGTATTTGCTTTCAGTTGGTTTTGATTATCACTCATCCCATTGAATAAGTCGATGCTTTCAGTTAATGCAATGTTCATCTCACCACCGTATGCTCTCACCTTGCCCACATCAAGATTTGGGTGATCAGAAAGTAAAGGGTTGCTTTATTCAGTTGATTATCATTGTTATTTTGGCTTACACTAATGAGTGAAGTTTTGAAAAAATTTGGGGTGCATATTACAAATATTCTTGCAAAAACTAATTTTACTTGCTCTTAGTAGCCATAATTCATTGGATAGCATATTTGATATGGACTATGTAAGGATGTTTTGAATTTAGTGCTTTCAAACATTTTGAGGATGAAACATGCCAAAGTAAATAGTCAAAACTCTCCAACTTGGATAAATGCCAAGCTAAAATGTGGAACAAAGTATACATAATAATGGAGAGAATGGAAGTGTTATTTTGATTCATATGCATGTATCCAAATGACCAAACTCAATCTGAAAGTTGTCTATCTTGCTTCACTGTTATAACCTACAATATTGTAGATCATTTGTGATTGACTGGTGTGCACCTGGGATGAATTATCTTCTGTTATTCAGGCAATCCCATTTTCAGCTTTGCTCAAATATATAGAAGTAGAAACAACCCTAGAGATTCAAAAAATAATTCTCAAGCACCACAACTGAGGAAAAATTCTCTTGGCAGTGTGTGGATGTGCTTGTAAAGTAGATCCTACAATGACAACATCAAGAAATATATGATGACTCGGCCCAATAGATTTAAAAACATACTAGCAATTGCCTATTAATTTACCTCTTCTAATATATATGATTTGTCCCATGTGGACAGTTTTGTCTACATTCATACGCAACATTCCTTTTATAATTTCTCTATGTTACCGGTCCACCCCTAGGGGCCCTCGGGTTCTGGTGTGGTTCGACCCGGGTTCAGTCCCTTGTGGGTCCGGACAGGGTCTGACCCACAGCTTGGTAGACCCAAGGTGAATTTCGGGCCCTCATGTGCCCAAATGCGGAATTTCATTTTTTTTGACTTTTTTAAACATAAAAATCTTAAATAAAGCCCCCCAAACCTAATTTATGAGTGTTAAAACACATAATAGGCAAAAGCAGACTCATTTATCACATTGTGAATGAAAATCAATTTTTTTCCCTCCATTGCCAAACTTATTTTCTTGCTTCCCATTGCACAAATAGAGTTGAAGATTGACTATTGAATGCTCAAAGCTAGTTGTTGTGCTATTCCTACGCATTAGATTGCAAGTGTTCATTTGTTGCCAAGAAGATTGTAGAGGAAGATTTCTTCAAAAGAGATAGGTTCTTTTAAGTTTTTGGTTTTTTTCTACATTTCTTTCTACAAATGAACTCTCTTGTTTTGTTTTGAAGTTTTTGGTTTGTTTTCATTCTTCTAGGTATCTATAGCACATGCTTAATTTTTAAGAATGAATTAACTAATAAGTTGTATTTATATATTAATTTTTTTTTGTTTTCAAATTTCATTAGTTTCAATTCTTTGAATATGTTGTTTATTGAACTTGTTGCCTTAGGTATTACAATGGCAACCGTTTCTAGTTGCATGAGCCAATCTCGCTTCAAAATAGACCCAAACTCTCCCCTTTGGAAATATGTTGAAATGGTACAACTTCTAGATGGTGAAGGTTATGTTTGGATTTGTGGTCATTGTAAAGTTAGATATTCGAGCTCATACAGTTGAGTGAAAGGCCATTTGTGCAAGATCCTTGGACTAGGCATCAAATTTTGTCCAAGTGAAGATAATAAAGGCATTCCAGAAATGCAAGTATTGGAATATGTTGAAGAGCAAGAAAAACCAGACCAAGCAGGAGGCCATAGATCAAATCATCCTTTGTTAAAGAAAGGATCTTGAGGGATGAAGCCCCCTACACCGATTTCAGTTTTTCAACCTACAGAGAGCCATCCATTTATGTCCATACTTGAAGAGCAACTTGTGGCCTCTACATAGAAGAGATCAAAGAGACCGTTGGAAATTTCATTTCAGAATGAGGCTAGAGAGATTGCTGATCAAGACATAGCGAGATGTGTCTATGTGAATGGATTGGCATTCAATGTTGTTCGCTCACCATATTGGCAAAAAATGGTGAAATCTACTAATGAGGCTCCAAAAGGGTATAAGGGCCCGTGTTTTGAGGTGTATAACACCTTATTAGATAAAGAGGTGAAATTTGTAGAGGACTCTTTAAAGCCCATAAGGGATTCGTGGATCAAAACAGGGGTGACCATTGTTTCCAATGGATGGAAAGATGCAAAAAATCGCCCATTGATCAATGTTATTGCAGTGTCCCCTAAAGGGGCAATGTTTTTGAGAGCAGTGGATTGTGAAGGAGAGGTGGATGGTGCATTTATTGCTAACATTCTTTGTCAAGCTATTGATGAAGTGGGCCCTCAAAATGTTGTGCAAGTTATAACAGACAATGCAAAAAATTGTAGGGCTGTTGGGTTATTGGTTGAGCGGTTTTCACACATTTTTTGGACACCTTGTGCCGTCCACTCCTTCAACCTAATGCTACAAAAAAATGGCAACAAAATTGATTGGATCAAATAGGTGTATGTTGAAGCCGAAGACATCCAAATGTTCATCACCAACCACCATATGTCGCAAGGCATATTTAGAACATTCTCGAAATTGGAGTTGTTGAAGGTAAGTTAAATAATAAACATGTTTCACTTTAGTAATATTTTAAATTTTATTTTAGCTTTTGTAAATTTTAATTTATTTTATTTTGATTTTCAAACAGGTTGTTGAGACCCGTTTTACCTCCAACACAATTGTGTTGAGATGGCTTGTGAAGGTTCGTGAGGCATTCTCTAACATGGTCATCAGCCCTAATTGGTCCATATGGAGGCAATCTAACACTGTAAGGGCAACAAAGGTTAAGTAAATTGTAAATGATCCTAGATGACATTTGGTGGGATCGTGTTGAGTGTCTCCTTAGTTTCACTGAGCCCATATTGAGCATGATCTGTTATACTGACATGGATAGACTTTGTTTGGGTGAAGTATATGATGGCATCGACTCAATGATTGACAAGATGAAACTCATCATCAATGCAAAAGAGCAAGATCTTGAAGAAAAGTTCTTCAAAGAACTACACAAAATCATTGTAGAGAGATGGAACAAGATGGCCACACCATTGCATGTTCTTGCTTTTGCATTGAGTCCCAAATACTATAGTACTCAACTCCTTTATGTGACAACAAGAGTTGCCCTATATAGAGATGCTGAAGTGGCTCAAGGGTACAAGGCAACACTTTGCAGACTCTTCATTGACCGTGACCGACATGATGTAGTGAGGGCTGAGTTCATGGGTTTTGCATGCTCCAATGATTGTGGTCTTGATGCTCTTTGAGACAAGTACATGGTCGATGCTCATAGTTGGTGGTACTTCCATGGTCAAGCATACACGTACCTACAACTTCTTGCAATCAAAATTTTATCCCAAGTAAGTTTTGTAGTCAAAATCTTTTATCTTTTAAATTTTATAATTTTATTTATATTTTAATTTTTAAACTTAATTAGTTAAATTTTGTTACTCTTAACTATCTAATTTGGTCTTAATAGGTTGCTAGTTCATCTTCATCTAAGAGGAATTGGAGCACATACTCCTCCATCTACTCAATAAAGCACAATAGACTACATTCAAAACAGGCAGAGGACTTGGTGTATGTGCATTCAAACTTGCGGCTCCTTACACACAAAGAAAGTGCCTACAAAGAAGGGAATGCAAGGAAGTGGGACATCAAGCTAGAGCGTCTTGACTTGGATGCTTTTTCTAACCACTTTGCTGTACTTGATATTGACGATGACTATGAGCCAGCTGGTGAGCATGAGAGTGCTACTGCTAGTGGTAGTGCTAGTGGCACTATTTGTGGTTCTTCTAATTTACCACTACATACATCATCTAATATGGATGGTGATGATGGTATTTTTGATGGCCCATGTGATAATTGATCAATGATCAATGATCGCTAATTGTTGACACTTGACATTATTATTTTTGAACTTTAATCTATATCATGACATTCGAGTTTCACTAATATTTGACTTTGAAATTGGTGGTGTATTTTGCTATGTTATTTGACTATTAATATGATGGTGTATTTTGAACTTAATTACTGCTGAAAACATGTATATATTTCTGATTTTTATATGTTTTTGTATCAATGAACCCAAAACAAACCCAACCCCCAAAATATTTTTGCCCAAACCTGCGAACTAAACCCTCGAACCCAAACCCAAACTGGTAACTTAGTATAATAAATTTCTAATGTTTTAAACATGAAGGGATTTGAATTGCTTTAATCTAGCGTCTGTTGGTGTTTAGCTGTATTAGAGGACTCTACTTCACAATCATATCATGATATTACAGATGCCCGTTATTTTTTGGGTTTATATTTTGATTGCATCTTGGCTTTGCTAATACTATATTCTTTCATGTCACCTGTCGCATTCCAGGCCCAGGATTCATGTTCCCTTAAAAGTGATGATGCCAATTGCATACATGGTTGAATGGATTTACAGAAAGCTGGCCGCATATGGGATGCCAGTGCCTCAGTTGACACCATCAAGGATGAGGCTTCTTACTTGTTCCCGAACATTCAGTTCCTTGAGAGCTCAGAAGCTTCTAGGATATGCACCTGTTGTACCTCTGCAGGTTGGCATTGACCTATGATCACTAAACTAGATATTACACACTGTTATTTATTGGTTTGAGACAATAACTTTCAAATAGCATTTTGCATTCTGACACCTGAAATCTTTGCTTTGAATCTGCAGGAAGGAATTAAATTGACACTAGAATCATACTCACATTTGAGAGCTGATGTACCTATCATAAGGAGTCGAAACATTGATGTACCATCCAAGGCATACAAAATGCTCAGAAATGCAAAAGGTGCATAATTACCTGGTTCAATTTGTTATACTTATGAGGATAATGGTAATTGCAGCATTGTCTAAATATCACCTTGTTATTTGTGCAGTTGCAGATATACTTCTGTGGAGAGATGAGAAGAAGACAACCACAATAGCACTCACCTTAGTAATCTTTTACTACTTGTTTTTTGTCTCTGGGTATACAGTGATGTCTGTTATGGCCAAATTTCTTCTGCTGGTTGCTATGATTTTGTTCATCCACAGTTTTCTACCATCCTCAATGTTAGTATTTTTATAGACCTTTTCTCGAATCATTTGTAGAGTTGATACTTTTTATCTTATATAAATTGTTGTTAATATAACATAAATTCACTCTGCAGGTTTGGTTTCACCATCAAACAAATTCCTTCTTCATATTTTCAAATTAATGAAGAAAATGTAGAACATGTATCTCTACATGTAGCATCTGCATGGAATTCAGGAGTTATCATCTTGAAAACTCTAGCTCAAGGGAAAGATTGGACCTTGTTTTTTAAGGTAATTAAAGTGAGGGTTACTATGAAGAGATATTTGCATTTTGTGCAAGATGTGACTTAGTAGGAATATATGAGGTTTCTACATGGATCCTAAGTTACTGGATTCATTTCCTTCTCCTCTTGCTCATTTTTTCAAATCTCCATACATTGAAGCTCATACAAAAATTTAATTTTGGCCTATGACTTCTGTGACTAGACAATGGTGTTTCTCCTCTTTCTCAAGTTTCTTGGAGCATTCTCCTTATCGACACTAGTTGGAGCAGGTAGGAAACATGGAACGCTTAACTCATTTTCTTTTTTAATTAATTTTAGCTCCTGTTCTAATATTTTCCTCTCATTCGTACAGGTTTGATTTTCATGTTTACTGCATTTTACATATATGAGCAAAAGGAAGAAGAAATTGATGACATGCTCAAGGCTATTGCTGTTGTTCTTTTGAAGTTGAAGGAGCTAATATTAAGCAAGCTACCAATCACAAAGCATCCTCATTAAAGTAAATATGGTTTTATGGAAAAGGGTTTTGATTGGCCATCAAAATCTTGGGGGTCTCCAGATTATCTTCTTTGTGTTCACAAATTATTTGAATTTCTTTTACCATCTGTCTCAGTCCTTGTAACTTATACCAATAATGTGGAATGGATTGGATGAGATGCAAGAAACTGAGAATGTCTTTTTCTACATCACACCAAAAGGGCTGCTGACCTAGGGAGGAATTACTGGTGTTTGAAGCATTAAGTTTGATTCGGGCAACAATTTGGTGTTGCATGCAATGCAGGATGTACAATCTTAATTTAGTTGCTTGCCAAATTTTTGTGGCTGAAGAGGTTTAAATAGTTATTTGAGGGAACAATTTTTCAATTTTGGATGGTATTAAAATATTTTCAAAAATATGTTATGTATGCAATCATGAGGGCCCTCAAGTCTAGATCAATCAACTAGGCCAATTGAACTTGTTACTATGTCATGTCCCCCCAAATTATGATACTACAATATAGAAATAACCAAACAGTCATTATAATTATAATTAGCAAATTCATTATAATTAGTAAAGTATGAATATATATTTTAGCAAATTCATAATCATTATAAATTATCAGAATAATATTATACTTATGAATATAAATATAAATACATTGAATAGAATGTAAATACAAATATAAATATATATTGAATAGCATATAAATATAAATATATTAATAGCTGCATCATAGGCAGTGATAAACTCATACATTGCTGATTTGAAGACAACGATTAAGAAAAGAAAGAACGATTGGGAAGGCAGCGATCTTCCAAAAAGACATGGCCCTCCACAAGAACCACACCTCTTCTCCAAAGTGGGAAGATATAAGATGAAGTCATACAAGAAGGGCAAAGACATCGAAAAGGTAAGGGGAATAGATTCTGAAAAAGACAAAGAATCATTTAATAAAGGTTATTCTCTAAAATCAGATCGATCCATCAGCAAGTAAGTAATATCATTTGAATATTAGTCAGTAATCATCATGGGAGTTAGATTCAGAAATACATCTGCATTCATGGAAGCTAAAATAATATAATATAATCAGATTTAAAGCAGAGTATAAAAACAGGAATCAACTAGAGATCCATATTTGCACTGAGTATAAAATAGCAGACATATATATATTCTTATATAAAATAATATACGATTATACAAAAATGATGTTTGCAGCAATTATTAGGCCTTATAGGTAATTATGATATTTTAAATAAGTATGGATAGTAGAGTCTTATCTGCTTGATCAACACTAACAATATCTTTTAAGTGTGAAGAACAGATCGATTGGAAATGAAGGTAAGAGATCTGCATAGCATTTCTAGTATTAATATGCATTATTACTGTAGGCATGGATCTAGATGTTGTTCTTGAGAATGCCATAAATATTAGTGCCTAAATAAATCTTTGTGTTTGAATTTGTTTGGAAACTTGCTTGGGGGAAAGGGCTTGAGACAATGGTGCATGCTTAGAGGTCCCACTTAAGATCCGCCCAAACTTAAGGAAAGGATGGGCCATGGATGAGTGAAAATACCACTTAAGATCTGCTCAATCCTAAAGAAAGGATGGGCCATGGAGGAGTGGAAATCCCACTTAAGATCCACCCAAGCCCAAGGAGAGGATGGGCCATGAATGAGTGGAAGCACCTAGACTGCTTGTGAGCTCCGCTTGTTTTCACCAAGTAGGCAAAGTGTTTTCTAAGGTGGCAACATGGATGGGGAAAGCAGGTACAAGTCGCCAGTGGGGAGAGCTATAATATACACCTCTTAGGCTTGGCAAATGGCTTTGGGCGGACCCACCCATGTTACTCCTCCTAGTTCACAATAGGTTGCATTATTGATAATCTATAAATGTGTTGCCATGGGTTAATGCTAACAAATGTATATATGCATATTTGGGAATGTTGTTCATGTGGTGGAATGCAAGTTTCAATCCAAGATCTCATCATTAAAGAGTTAATTATTTGATAAGGTGAAAACCCTAACCCTGTTTGTGAAGTTTGTGATCAATAGGCGCATTCTAGGGCCAATTAGGACAAGGGACATTACATACTATTGTATATTATACTAGTACCAATCAAAATTTTATAGATCTTCTATTCATTAAATATCTTAAATTTAAGCAACATAAATGAATTAGATAAATGGACTGACATAAACAACTTGAGTAAGATTGGGTTGTATTTGCTTCACAATCATTCTTTATCTCCATATTATTTTTTAGCTTGATCCATGGTGGTGGTGAGAAACTCTACCTCCCACTAGGCAAACCAAAGCAAGCTATCCACTAGTGTTTTTATGTATGAGGCATAAGGTTAGAAGCAATTAAAACAAAGTCTATTGCTTTTCAAAACTACAAGCTTGCTACAAAATTTAGTTTGAATACTGTCTTAAAATGCTTTGTTGGAAGAGGGCAAAGAGCAAATTTTATTGATTTTTGTTTCAATTCATATATCATGGTTGCTAGTTAAGATAAAAAGGGTCACCTTATGGAAAGTCTTGAATTATTATTCGTTTTGGCAAGGCTATTATGACATGAACAACAAATCCAAAATAGGTTACAACTACACCTTCTATTTTGCTTGCCTTGAAGCCATTTGAGAGATAACCAGTTTGAATTGTACTACAGTGTGCCCTATCTCAATGTCATCTGTGTCACTATCTCTTTTATCTTGGGGTTATACTTTGAAATAGTGATTGATTAGCTAATAGGTTATATTTTGTGTGAGCTTTCATTTGGAAAATTGTCTCATGTCGAGATACAGTCTTCTACTTGCCAGTAAACAAGTTTCAACCACCTGTAAACAAGTCTATGATGTGGGAGATCATTTAAAAATAAAATATGGTATACTAGCATGTGGAGACAATTCGATTTGATTTTCTTCATTGAATATAAATTGTATGAATGCTTCACTCTGTACAACTATCTACTTTAACCTACCGACTCTCCTTTAGTGCTATTCTAGTGTGTTTTTGTGAAACTACTATTTTTACGAGCTACTATGTAGAAAAGCCTCACTTTAGACTTATATGAAAAAACATTTTTTCTTTTTTATTGCAGGTTTTCCTTGGCCATGGCAAGATGATTGCTTGCCAAAAAACTGGAAGACCAAACACTATTAGCATGTCTAAGAGGAGGTGTCACAAATTTAGCATCTCAGAGCAGAAACTTCTCAATGTTTGTTGCAACTACACCATGCTCAAAGGCCCATGAGACTTCGTTCGCCTACATTCAGAAGATGGGAACATTTAATCCCATTAGGGTTTTAGGTAAAAAATACACCAGATAATATTTTCTAGCTTGTTGCTAATTGACAATCCTCTTTGCATTATGCTTTGATGGATGTCGATGCCTTGAAGACTTTGTTACCGAGTTTGTGCATCAGAGGGGCAGGTTTGGGTTCTGGGTTGGTATTGTTGTGGGTTCTGCCAAGGTTCCCGTTTTGGGGGCCTGGTTTGTCTGGGTTGAACGCGGGTGAACCTAGGTTAAACCCAAGCAGAACCCGTGGCCCAAGCAGAGTTAAAACCACTTTTCTTTTGCATTTTTTAAATTGTTTTGTCCTTTTGACTTTGACCAGTGCCCAATGAAACTCTAAAAGAAGTGTCATTGTATATTGATACAAGTTACAACTTGCAATTCATGGCTACTCTATTGATCTAAAATTAACAAACATAAATCAATAACAGTGTTAGATTGATTGCATACAACACCCATCAAACAAAGCTTGGCCACAAGGTTTGAATGCAGATATTTGGCTAATGCTTACCAAGATGTATTGTATGGCTTAAAGGGACAAAGCAATGCAATACTAGCAACCTATATTTTCTGACATCACAAGTTGATACATTTATTTGAGACCTCCTACAAGTAGGCTATTGATCAGTGTCATTCATGTGCTAGTATAAATCCTTTCCCATTGTCACAACTTGGAGGTTTTCAATGTTAGCTACTTAGATATTATGGTTACAACAACTTCTTTGGAAATTTTATAATAGTTGATGATGTTTATCTATTCTACGAGAATTTAAGACAAATGTGAATCAGATATTTGATGACTTGGATAATCCATTTGATGATTAAAAGTGTTGTAATATTGAACTTGAAGTTTAAATGATGAATATTTATCATGCACGTTTTAAATGACGTTCAAGTTTATGGTGGTTTTGTTGTTTATATGATGTTATGTGATATTCTAATCCTAATTCATGTTTGTATATTATTTTTACATTTTTTTGTACTAATGAACCCAAACCCTCAAAATTTTTTTAGCTGAACCTGTGAATCGAACCCCTGAACCCGAAAGTGGACTAGTACCAGAATTGGCAACTTACCCTGAAGATAAAAGGCCTAGGAAATGCATACTGTCTTGCAACAGTGCTTCAGACTTGACAAAAAATCCTTATTCACAATGATCCTGGGGAAAAATCCCTACCCTAAAGGCCAAGCTTACATAGCCCCCAACAATATCAAGTTCAAAGTTTCTGTCAAAAATATATCATTTTGTCATCCCGCTACTACTCTTTTGTAATCACATTACTTTGTTTTGGATGAAGGAAATTTATAAGACCAATTTTCCTGATAATCTACCCTTTGCTTTTAATTACACTAGGACTCTTGACAATACTTCTCCAATGAAAGGGATGAGGATGAAGGTTATCAAGTTCAATTCCTCCTCAACACTTCTCTAATGAATGGGACGAGGATGAAGGTTATCAAGTTCAATTTTCCTTACAATACTTCTCTAATGAATGGGATGAGAATGAAGCTTATCAAAATCAAATTCTATTGTGCAACTGGTAATGCAGGATAAAAACTTTGCAAGGATTCAGAGCCATCCCTTACATCTGCAAGGCTATAATTTATTCTTTGTAGGTCAACGATTTGATAACTACAATGAGTCCAGGGAGTTTCCCATTTTTTAACTAGGTGATCAGTTTACATCTAGTTGGAGATGAGCCTAGCTGGCTACACATACTAAAAAACACATAGAAGCTAGATGCTACGTGTCCAATAATGTTCTTTTCTACATTTGGCTTCTAAAATGCATTGAAAGTTAGGTGCCTGTTGGATTTTTTCCTTTGCATTATTTTTGAGATTTAATTATAGATCAAAGCACTTATACCTTCTTAAATATCTAAAAAGGCATTTTAGTTTGAGAAGAATTCAAACATAAAGATTATAGCAAAAATTTAAGATAACCTTATAGCTATCGTTTGACCAAACAAATTAATCTTAAATTTTTTGAGAGAGTATTCAAAATAGGGTCAACATCCTCCTCTAGTATCAACTTATAATAGGGTACCATCTAGCTCTTAACTAATTTCTTCAGTAGGCTCTGCTCAAAATTTCCAAAAAATTCCAAATGGTAACATGATATTTTTAAAACTTTATTATTGTATTGAATTTTGGATGTAAAATTTCAAAGGAAAAGTAAGGAGGCAAGACAAAAGGAACAAACAAGCAACAAATTTAATGTTAAGCAATGATTGCATAATTTATATGCAATTTCAATTTCTCCCTCCTGATCCGCTCTATCTACAACTGAACTTTGAAATCCTAAACTATAGCTTCTCGACTATTTTAGGAGAAAATTCAAAATTATGCATTGTACTATTAAAACTACATGGGACTTGTTGAGCCATAAAAAAAAAGCAGTAAGTAGGTGCATTGAACCATGTTGTTCTTCTCTAAATGAAATCATTGCTCATAATTTGTTTGAGTTTTCTGAATTTGTGCAATGGTCTAGGGAATAAAAATGGGAGCAGTGACCCCTTCCATGGGACCATGTGTTGCAAGGTGTGCGCCCTTGGTCTCCTTGTGTTGTGCAGTGCAACACTCAAGTTTGTGACATGGCTTAACCACCTCCGGTGGTTTCATTAACTCTAGTGGTTGTATTAGGCATTAATAGGTAGATATTTTGGTGCAATGACAATCGTCTTTGCAACAATTGGTATCAAATCTTGGTCGGGTTCAAACCCCTTGCTTGCGTTGGGGGGGGTTTGTTGCAAGGTGTGCACCCT
This sequence comes from Sequoia sempervirens, assembly GCA_007258455.2. NCBI lineage: Eukaryota > Viridiplantae > Streptophyta > Pinopsida > Cupressales > Cupressaceae > Sequoia > Sequoia sempervirens. The sequence goes on along the minus strand of VDFB02330967.1, from coordinate 121,413 downwards.
TGGTCTCCTTATGTTGTGCAACATAGCGCTCGAGTTCATGACATGGCTTAACTGCCTCTCATGGATTCTCTGGCGGTTGTATTGGGCATTAACAGGTTGATCTTTTGGTGCCATGACAACTGTCTTTGCAACACCATGTCCCAATCTAATCCTGATCTCATTGCAACATTTTTCTAGGATTTTAATTTTTTTTTATTATTGGTGCATTTTTATTTTCCTTTGACACTGAAGACCATTGATTTTTCCCTATGGTCTAAGTCACAAGGTTTGAATTTGAGTTGGGATTCAACAACAATAAAATCTAGATGAAATTCGGCAAGGGTAAAAAATTTAGCATGAAATTTGCCTTATATATATATTTTTAAATATAAGTAATATATCCACAAAATTATCAAAATAGTTTAACATTGTTAAAAAAATTTGAAGTCATCATAAAAATATTGACATATTTATAAAATATAAACCATAGCAACAATAATCATTTGGGGAAAAAATCGACAAACCAAACGTTTAGGATTTTTTGAAAAATTGGGAAAAAATTGGATTTGAAAAAAATTTAAAAAATTGTAGAATAGACGAAACCCACTTTTTTCAAAACTTAAGGTCATTTCCATAGCATAGAGATATAGAGAGAAAATAAAATGGAGATTTTAACCTGTGAATTGTAGAAAATAGATCTTTTTTGTTTATATTCATATCGTTGATTACATTACATTAACACAACACAAAATATACTTCATAAATAATAAGTAGATGATGACATATGGAAAAATGTCAATTACATTATAGTTTGTAACTTTGTACAAAGTCAACCTCTAAACTAAGTACAAATTTAGAAAAATCAAATGTAGCCAATGACAACTACACTAGAGGGTAGCAAGTCTTGATGATGAAGCTCCTAATTCAAAGCTTCTCCTAAATTGTTCTACCAAGTGACTATCCACTTGAGCCTTCTCTAGTATCTAGAGATCCTTAGGCCTAGGAAAGTCCTTATCAACAACAATCCAGTCAAACTCTGGATCAATCTCATCAAGGTCAATTGGCTCGTCATCCTCAACAGTACTTGTTTTTTTCCATGTAGAAATTAGTCTTGGCCTTACAAGTGAAAAAGATAATGAGTACAATTTCAACTAACTACAAGTATATTGAAATTCTAACCTTGAGCTTTCTTTAGCTTCAAGTGGAGGTTGTGGTGAACAAACACCAAGTCGTTCATCCATTTTTATGTTAGTCGGTTGTGTTTCTTGGAGTGTATGTGTTCAAAAACACTCCAAGTACGCTCACAAGCGGATGAATTGCATGGTTGGCTCAAAATGTTTCTCGCCATCCATCTAAGGTGTTTGGTTTCATGACCAAAATAATCCCACCATTGTGCTACAAAAACACATTACATGGAGATGATATCATGTAAGAATATCTTAAAATAATCTTAACACTTAATGATCATGACCACAAAATAGAGACTTTCACAGGTTTATAGAGTCTACCTGGTAGCAAGATCTTCTTGCCTTTAAAGCCAGCCTTAGATGAGAGAAAACCCCTTGCTTGCTTGTACATTGCTAACTCTCCCATAGTTGCCTGTAATTGTTTTAAGGTAGTAAACATTTTTTCCATGCATATGAACAAGCCCTGTGAAACCTCACCATCATCATGTCTAAATGAAGAGTCATAGAAAAAACTTGGATTAAGATAATATCCTGAAGCATGGAGAGGAGAATGCATTTATTGATCCCATATTCTATCAATTATGTCCCATAATGGCATATACCTATCCCTTGTTGCATATATGAGCTAGTTTGGTGGTGTTGTCATTAATGTTGTCATTGATGTCAACACTATTCAATATGTTGCAGATTGTACATGTATGGTTGAGATGTTGTGAGTACATGGAGCTATCTTTATGGCATTGCAGATATGTTGGTTTGATGAGTTTCCAAGTGCTTTTGAGAAAATTAATGAAGAAAAGAAGTCAAAGTGTTGGAAGTGTTCAGTGTGTGCTTCGGTATGTGCTCTGCATTTCTCCTATTTTGATCCTATGCCTATGTGTATTTGAAGGTGTGTTGATAATGATCTGATGATGATATAGTTTGAGTTTTAGTTTCTAGTGAGATGGTACGTAGAAGTTGTGTCCATCGGTATATGTGTTCTATCGACAATGTCAGTGTTCTGTGGATTGGGAGAAATATGTTTGCTCCGCATATCTTCACTATTTTTTTTAGATCGTGTGGATTTGGGAGATGTCTTGTGAAGGCCTTTCCTATGCTCTGGTGAAGAGGTTTGGAATTTGGTGATCCAAAAATCATGTTTTAGTGTTTTTGTGTGTGTTTGCACAGTTTAGATTGTTTGGTGAAAAGAGTTCAGTGTTTGAAGCTTGTTGTATTTGTTGTGGATGTATCTAGAAGATTTTGAGATGCATTCTCATGCATAATGAAGTGTGTTGTGTCATCTGTGTGTCATCTTCTTATTGCAAAGCATGTGCATCATTGATAATTTTTGTTTTCATTAGGTTTGGCCGACCTAGTGTTTACACTTCATTCGAAGAATAAAACTTAAATGAGGAAGCGTGTAGAAGATTCAAAAATATTATTCTTATGTTTTTATTGGTCCACTCTTATTCCTTTCCACCACGGGAATTTAGAGTTTCCGACCTATTTTGAATTTATGAAATGATGTATTGTGGCCAACCTTGGTAAATTTTTCTAAGGTTGAGAATGGTATAAAAGAAAGGCAAGTTGTGAAGAATTGGATGAGAGTGTGATGCAAAGTGATGAAAGTGTGCCACAATCATAAGAGCAGAAGTGTGTGAGTGAGTTGTAAGAGCGATTTTTTAGTGTGCTAAAAATAGTGAACTGAAGGTTTTTGTAATCCTACGAATGTGCTTTAATTGTTGTGGTGGATCTTTTGTTCTCTTTTGTATCTGTAGGCAATGAGCCTCCCTATTCGATAGTGAGTCCTTTGTAGGCAGTGAGTCCTCTTTCAGGGAATGAGCCCTTGGAAGTGAGCCTTTGTATTCAGTTTATAATCTTTATATCATGAGTTAACCCTCATTGTGGTTTTTCCCTTATTGGGTTTTCCACGTAAAAATCTGTTGTTCATTGTGTTGATTTACTTTCTGTTATATGTGTTTTATGCTCATATTTAATAACAGAATAGCGTGGTTGAAGATTTGATAAGTGATAAAGTTTTAAGTTTCAATTTGTGTGACAACCGATTCACCCCCCCTCTCAGTTGTCCCACGCCTATTTAACAATTGGTATTAGAGCTTGTGGTTCCTTGTTGTTGAGCTTAACTGCTTAAGGAAGATTCGATGGCACACAAGTTGTCGATCCCTATGTTTATGGAACTGAATACAAATATTGGAAGGGACATATGAGAGGCTATATTATCTCTCTTGGTTTCAAGACCTGGAAGGCTGTTGAGAATAAGTATACACCCCCGTTCGGTGGTGTTAATACTGCAGATGAGATATCTGCTTATGAAGAAAATGAGAGGGAAAAGTATGCAATTTGTAGCGGTCTATCTAAAAATGAGTGAATCAAGGTTAATTCTTTAGATACTGCATATGAAGTCTAGAAGAAGCTAGAAGACCTATATGAAGGGAATGAAAAAGTGAAATTGACAAAGAGACTGGCGACAAAGTGTAGATTTGTGAACCTGAAAATGGAAGATGGTGAAGAATTTACAAGTTTCTTTCATAGGGTTGAATAGATTGCAAATGAGGTTAGAAATCAAGGAGGAAAGCTAGCAGATGAAGACATAATCGAGAAGATCTTGATCACCCTACCAGATTGCTACAACGATAAGATCTCGATGATTAAAGAAATGTATGGCCCTAAGAAGTACACCTTGGAACACTTGTTTGGCACCCTGCAAGCATTTGAATTGAGAAAGTTCCAGACATATGACGAGATAGAAGAAAAGACAGAAATGACATTTAAGGAAATGAAGATTGAGGAGGAACCGGATAGTGATGATGTTGATGAGTTGGAAGCTAACTTCACTAGGAAATTGAAGAAAGGTACCAGAAAGTGTAAAGGTATGTTTCCCTTTAAATGCTTTAGTTGTGGTAATATTGGTCATTATGCTTCAAGATGTCTGAATAGGAGTGCACATTAAAAGAACAAGGATTATAAGGATAAGGATAGGAAGGATAAGAAGTATAAGAAGCTGTACTATGTTAAAGAAGAGGCAGGTATTTTTGATGATGAATCTGAAAATGAGGTTGATGATAGTGAATTCTTATTCTGAGCTTTGGAAAATAAATCTGTATCCACTAACTCTAGAAAATGTGTAAGTAAGAAACCTCCAGAAGTAAAGAAGAATAGGATGGAAGGTACTCTAGTTACCGCATTTCATGCAAGACAGGATGGGGACTACTGGGTAATTGATAGTGGATGTTCAAATCACATGACTAGAGATAAGAGTAAGTTCACTAAACTTGAAAAATATGATGGTGGTTTAGTCATGATCAGTGATGATTCAAGAGCTAAGATCTGTGGTAAAGGTTAAATTATTTTTTGATGGAGTGCATAGTATTGATGATGTATATCATGTGAAGGGTTTGAGGCATAATCTTTTGAGTGTTGGTCAGATGTGTAGCAATGGATTTAAGCTTGTGTTTCAGAACAATTCCTGTGAAATCAAAAAAGGATCTAGAAATGGAGATATAATTGCTGCTGGAAGAACTCATGGAAACATCTATCAGTTGAAAGGAGGTGATGGCCATTGTCTTGTATCTCAAATCAGTGAAAGCTGGTTATGGCACTAGAGAATGGGACATTTGAATTTTGATAACCTAGTTAAGATCAGTAAGAAGGAGATAGTTTGAGGATTGCCTAGAATCACAAGACTTGCTAATACTATTTGCAGAAGTTGTCAACTGGGGAAGCAGACAAGATGTAGCTTTAAAGGAAAATAATATTCTACTACCGGTATGCTGGAGTTGGTACATATTGATCTCTGTGGTTCGACTAAGACTGGAAGCCTGAATGGTGATAGATATTTCATGTTGCTTATTGATGATTGCACTCAAATGACATGGGTTTCTTTTCTTAGAGAAAAGAATCAGGCTCTGGATAGGTTTAAGGTATTCAAATCAAGAGTGGAGAATGAAGTAAATCTGAAAACCAAATGTTTAAGATTAGATAGAGGTGGTGAATTCACTTCTAGTGAATTTAATGCATTCTATGAGAAGCATGGCATAAAAGGATAGTATTCTACTATGAGAACCCCTCAACAAAATGGAGTAGTTGAAAATAAAAACAAAATATTACAGGAAGCTGCTAGAACTATGATGAAATAATCTAATGTACCGGATGTATATTAGAGAGAAGCGATATATACTGTTGTTTATGTTTTTAATAGAGTTCAAATCAGACACAACAACACAAAGACACCTTTTGAGTTATGGACTAGTAAGACTCCTACTGTGAATTATTTTGAGGTATTTGGAAGCAGATGCTATAATAAAAGAGATGATGAAAATCTTGGAAAGTTTGATGCTAGATGTGATGAAGGAATATTTCTTGTATACTCTACCACTAGCAAGGCATACAGATGCTTTAACAAAAGATTAAGGAAGATTATTGAAAGTGATAATGTGAAAGTTGATGAAGAAATACACAAATTTCTTCATCATTTGTTGCAGTAATCAATATCTCAAGCATCATGTCAAATTATTTTGCAATCATGCATTTTTTTGGAGCTAACATTGTGATGTAGGTTTCAAAGATCCAAGTCAACATTCAAATCAAGATTCAAGTATCAAGATCCACATCCATTGAAGCCATTTCATGCAAGATCAAGATCAAAATTTTAGTCTTCCAAAGGTTTACTCAAGGGTTTGGTGAGTTGCAACATAACACTTGTTCATTCATCATTCCTTTCATGTTTCATTTCAATTCAAGGTTTAATTACCCAAACAAGATTTGACAAAGGAAAACCCCCATCCACTAAAAACAAACAAATTTTACCCTCTTGTGTATGTGTAGATTCATAGGTTGAAGAAAAGATGAAGAATTCAAAAGGAGCAATTGTGCAAAGTTGTATTTATTGTCACCTTTGTTGTCAAGCCATAGAAACTTAGATCCTGAATTTATTTCTAGATTTACGATAATAGGATCTAGGGGAATCAGGAGTGTAAACACAAGGCTCGAGCACTGTAAAATCAGATTTTAAACCTCTACACAAGGATCCATTCACCTATAGGTGAATGAATCCTTGACAACCCTCCAAAACAAACTTTTAATGACAGGTGCACAATATTCAAACCTTCGCAAATTTTCCAAAGCTTTGTTGTTTCTGTTTGTGTTATGCTTTAAATTGAAGATCTAAGTGTTAGCTTGCATAATTGTGGTGATTTACTATTTTTAGTTTTTCTCCCAAAAGTGTTGTTTAGGCTGATACCCCCATCCTCAATCATAAGGAAATTAGTAGATTCCCCTATTGAGTTGACTCACCTAAGGATTGTAAGTCAATTCTTTGTGGTGATCTCTTTTCCTAATGAAAATAGGAAGATAGGCTCATCACCCCTATTTTCCCCATTTCAAATTGGTGAACCCCTACTTTTCTATGTTTCAATTTGATTCATTACATTCAACTCCATTGATTAATGGGTTTAATTGATCTCTTAATTCTAGGTGTTTGATGGTTTCTAACCATAATTGCTATAATCTATCTTTTTAATCATTTCCCATTATTCTCGTTATACATTTTGGCATTCCTAGTGGGAACCACATCCTAGATTTAATGTCATTTATAGTTTTGTTGAGTTATAGTTTACAACAATGATTTTGAAGAAAAATGATGATTTTGATGTTTGGAGAGCATCAAGTTTGATGAAAATCGATGCTATTTATAATTATAGCAACACTTTTGAGGAATTTTGATGCTTCTGATAAACTAAACTTTCTCTATTTTTTGTGATTTCAAGTTAGAACGATGCTTCTGATAATTATAGTGATGTGTATGATGCAACTTGACGCATTTGGCATGACTTGACACTTATGAACAATTACAACAATGCTTCTAATGTATATCGACACTTTTGATTTCATTTATAGTGAAGCTTTTGACTATTACAGTAGTACATTTGATTCTATATTTTTGAAATTTTCTTTTACCCTAAGCCTAGAACATGTGTTTGATCTTTTGAGACTAACATCTGTGCAGCCTTGACATACATTGGGAGAAGACAAGAAATCTTGAAACTACTAACAAATCTTCTTGTAGAGTTTCTTTATGCTTTCAATTTATTTAAAATAAACCACACATTTGAATTTGATTTTTAATTAAAGAACTTGTTTGTCATGTTTCCAGTAAATCCTTAGGTATGTATGCTCTCTCCTTGCACCTAGTGCGAACTTGGAGATCAAAAATACCTTAGGATTTTTATTTTGTTTAGTTTATCTGAAGATTTGATTGTTTGTGTATGCTTTTCCCTTGCGACTACTAACAATGATCTAATGCCCTTACAAATTCCATAACATCTAATGTACATATACAAGAGAATGTTCCTATAGTGCATATTGTCATTGAACAAATACCACCACCTCCCATGGGTAAGTACAACAAGATGGTGCACAAAAAGGGGGTCAAAAGTGACCACTTTTTTCCTAAAATCAACTAAACTTAAATTTGGAGGAGTAATTTGAGATTAATGCACTCAAAATTTGAAGATACCAAAAGAACAAGAATTATAGTACTCTAAATCTAGTTTCTAAACTATTAAAGTTTTTAAAAAATAGATAAGATTAAGAGGATCAAATGCTTCAACACACACTAGTGTTACAATTTTTTCATTAAGATATAACATAGTCTTTGGCATGTGCCCCTCAATTTTTTTAGTTGCATTTAGTATTTTCAAAACCCATTGGTAAAAATGTAGTTAAGAGTGAGTATTAGAAGTTGTATATTTTTTTAATTAACTTTTTATTGAGTATTTTTTTATGATTTTTCAAAGTGGATGAATCCTGAAAATTGCATCACCGAGCATGCACATCACATAACTTGCAAAAAAAAATTGAAAATAGAAAAAAAAATCCAATGTGTAAAGAATGAAGTGTAGAAGAGTATTATAATTTTTTTAAAATTTGGACAAGTAGGTGAAAAGTTATTAAAAAAAGTCAATACATGTCTTTGCTAACTTGGAAACATTAGTGAAAGAAATTAAAAATAAACATGTTAATTTAGTTTGAATCTAAAAAACATATATGGTTACAAATCTTAAAACATGTGAAATTATGGTGATAATTTTACTAAGATTTGATTTATAATGTGTAAACCTAATGATGAGCAAGTTGAAAAATGAGAATGGAGGAAAAAATCATGTGAAAATGAGGTAAATGAACCATCCAAGCCTAAGTACAAGTCAAAACACGTGTGTTTTGTGCAAGAAAAAATGCGTACATGTTTTGTAAAATAGAAAGCATGTACATGTTTAGTGTAGCCAAAATGCATACATGTTTTGTGAAAGCCAAAACATGCTTGTGTTTCATCTTGAACTAAAAGCATCATGTTCTTGAATCTAACTATCCATCTCTCTCTCCCTCCACCTCAGTCTGTAACTCTCTCTACATCTCTCTCTATTAATATTTTTCTCTTTGTGCCTCCATCCCGCCCCCCAAAATCTCTCTCTCTCTATCTCTCTCTCTCTCTCCCTCCAAATCTTTTTATCTCACCCTACCTTTCCGTCCTTCCTTCTCTCCCTCTCCCTCTCCCTCTCCCTCTCCCTCTCCCTCTCCCTCTCCCTCTCCCTATTTCCCTCCCTTTTCTACTCATTTTATCCCATGTATCTCTTTGTCTCCCTGTACCTAACTCTCCCTATCTCTAATTCTTCTTTCTCCCTATCTACATCTCTCCCTTTCTCTCTCTCCCTAACTCTCTCTACCTCTCTATCTCTCTCAATACATCTCTATCTAGGTTATAATTCACTCATGTCTCTAGGAAGAAAATGTCTCCCCCATGCTCAAAAAGTCATCTTAATAGGAGCAAGTGTGCTATAATTCATGCTCATGTCTCTGTAATGCACTCTCATTTCTAGGAAGGATTTAGAGTTGAGGCTTTAGGGTTGAGGGCATAGGTTTTAGTGTTAATTATTAATGTGAATATTTAGGGTTTAGTTTGTAGGGTTTATGGTCAATGATAGAGGGTTGAGGGTCTACCTACCTCTTTATATATCATCTCACATCTCTCCCCTCTACTCTCCTCCCCATCTCTATTGTTCTCTATCTCACTTCTCTCTCCCCTAGATCTACCTCTCTCTATCTAACCTCTCTCTCTCCACTATCTACCTCTTCATCTTAGTTTTCTATGTATCTCCCCTTCCTATCTCTCCCCTCATCCATCCTTATCTACCTCTCCCTCCCTCCCTACGTAGATCTCTCTTATCTCTATCTCACATCTCTCTCTTTCTTTGCCTCTCTTCTCTCTATCTCACCTCTCTCTATCTCTCTCATGTCTCTCTCTCCTCTCTCCCTTTAATATATCTAAGTTATTCATTATTTAGGGTGACCTATGGTTTATGGGTTTAGGGTTGATGGTTTATGATGGAGAGTTGAGGGTTTAGGGATTAAATTTAATTATGTAGGTTTTAGCACGTTAAATTATTAATGCGGGTTTTAGGGTTTAAAATATAAGGAATAAGGTTTATGTATCAGGGTTTAGGTTGTAGGGTGTAGGGTTTTCAATTGATGATATAGGGTATAGGGTTTACATTTGAGAGTATAATCTTGACTTATAAGGTTTAGGTTTGACTATATAGGAACCTTGAGGGTTGAAGGTACAAGGTTTAGGGTTGAGTGTATATGGTTGAGGGTTTATTATATAGGCCTTAGGGTCCAAGGTTGAGGGATAGGTTTTAGGGTCAAAGGGGTATATGGTATAGGGTTGAGGGTTTAGCCTATAGGATTTAAGGCCTAGGGTTGAGGTATAGGGTATAAATTTTAGGGTTGAGTGTATAGGGTTTAGGGTTGAGGGTATAGGGTATAGGGTTGAGTATATGGTTTAGGGTTGAGAGTATAAGATTGAGTTATAAGGTTTAGTTTTGAGGGTATAGGAACCTTGAGGGTTGAAGGTATACGGTTTAGGGTAGTGTATAGGATTTATGACCTACGAATGAGTGTAGGGTTTAGAGTTGAGGGTATATAATATAGTGTATAAGGTTGAGGGTATATTGTTTAGGAGTGTATAGGGTTAAGGGTTCATCTAATAGGCTTTAGGGCATAGGTTTGAGGGATATGGTTTAGGGTTGAGGGTATATGATATAGGGTTTTTGGTTGAGTGTATATGGTTGAGGGTTTATTAGATAGGCCTTAGGGTCCAAGGTTGAGGGATAGAGTTTAGGGTCAAGAGGGTCTATGGTATAGGGTTGAAGGTTTATCCTATAGGCTTTAGGGCCTAGGGTTGAGGGATAGGGCTTATGGTAGAAGGTATAGGGTACAAGATTTAGGTTTGAGGGTATAGGGTTTAGGGTATAGGTTTGAGTATACGATTTAGGGTTGAGAGTATAAGGTTGAGTTATAAGGTTTAGGTATGAGGGTATAGGAACATTGAGTGTTGAAGGTATAAGGTTTAGGGTAGGGTGTATAGGTTTAATGACCTAGGGTTGAGTGTAGGGTTTATAGTATAGGGTATATGATTAGTGTATAGGGTTGAGGGTATATCATTTAGGAGTGTATAGGTTTGAGGGTTCATCCAATAGGCTCTAGGGCCTAGGGTTGAGTGATGTGGTTTATGGTTGAGGGTATATGATATAGGGTTTATGATTCAATGTATATGGTTGAGGGTTTATTATATAGGCCTTAGGGTCCAAGGTTGAGGGATAGGGTTTAGGGCCAAGAGGGTATATGGTATAGGGTTGATGGTTTAGCCTATAGGATTTAAGGCCTAGGATTGATGGATAGGGTTAAGGTTGAGGGTATAAGGTTGAGTATATGGTTTAGGGTTTAACTTTTTGGATTTAGTTCCTAGGGTTGAGGGATAAGGTTTAAGGAACTTATGGTATAGGGTATAATGTTTGGGGTTATGGGTATAGAGTTTAGGGTTGAGTCTCACATCTCCCCTCTCTACTCTCCTCATCTCTATTGTTCTCTATCTCACTTCTCTCTCCCCTAGACCTACCTCTCTCTATCTAACCTCTCTCTCTCCACTATCTACCTAGATCTCTCTATCTCATATTTCTATCACCCCTTCCCACCTCTCCCCTCATCCCTCCTTATCTACCTCTCCCTCCCTCCCTATGTAGATCTATCTTTTCTCTATCTCACTTTCTCTACCTCTCTTCTCTTTATCTCACCTCTTTGTATCTCTCTCCCATGTCTCTCTCCTCTCTCTCTTTAATATCTCTAAAAATTATTCATTATTTAGGGTGTAGGGCCTATGGTTTATGGGTTTAAGGATTACATTTAATTATGTAGGTTTTAATTTTAAATTATTAATGTTGGGTTTGAGGGTTTAACATATAGGGTATAAGGTTGATGTATCAGTTTAGGTCATAGGGTGTAGGGTTTATGGTTGATGATATAGGATATAGGGTTTTGGGTTGAGAGTATAATATTGAGTGATAAGGTTTAGGTTTGAGGGTATAGGAACCTTGAGGGTTGAAGGTATAAGGTTTAGGGTAGAGTTTATAGGCTTTACGACCTAGGACTGAGTGTAGGGTTTAGAGTTGGGATTTAAGGAAATGATGATAAGATGCTTAGAATAACAAATCTAAACACTTAAGATGAAAATGAAATGATGATAAGATTATTTGAATAAAAAATATAAACACTTAAGATGAAAATTCAATGATGATAAGATGCTTAGAATAACAAATATAAACACTTAAGATAAAAATGAAATGATGAGAAGATGCAAGTAGAATAAAAAAATCTATGCTTAAGACAAAAACACAATTATGAGATGAGTTGGATGGAGATGAAGACTAGGTGACCATATTAATACATTGAATGTAGAGACACGTGGAAGAAATAGAGAATGAATGTGCACATACAATCCATGATTAGGAAAGAGAAAAATGGTGGTGACAAGAAATAAGTGATGGGATGGGATTAGGTGTATTTGGAATGCAATAATTGAACTATAGTGTAGCTCGACCAATTAAATTGATAATGTTTTCAATACTATGCACTAGATATGAGGAACCAAGGTGACTATGTATCACATGCATAAGACTAACACAAAAAACCCATAAGTTATTCCAACATCCTACAAAGTCAAGAAGGGATTTGGAGGGCCGATGTTGGAAAACCACAATCACAAGAGGATGCCCTAGTGTAACACAAGATCACAATGAATCTTGGTGGGTACAATGCTAAACAACTAGGAAAACAGTATCACGAAAATTCAAGACATGCCCCTTTTTTCTACCAGTCAAAGCACACCATGATATGATGGATCTTGGCAACCTCAAGTAGGTAGATTAGGAAGCTCAGAATTAAAAATTTGAAAGCACTCCAAAAATAATAAGATATCTCAAATATCCTTTTCCATAAGGATGACAGGTGGGTTGATGTGGTTTGATATGAGGAAAAATATATCCTATGAAGACCAAAGATAGATGGGATAGATCCTAGGATTCCTATGCCAAGGGATAGTCAAGATAATTGGAATTTTAGGGGGCTAACAAATTTTGTTGTAGGCACCAGCTTGGTGACAAACAAACACAAGGATGAGAATGTAATGGCCAAAATATACAAGGTATAGGCACCTTGAGGGTTGAAGGTATAAGATTTAGGGTAGAGTGTATAGGATTTATGGCCTAGGGTTTAGGGTTGAGGGCATATGATATAAGGTATAGGGTTCCAAGTGTAGCATTTAGGATTGAGTGTATGGGGCATAGAGGGTTCATCCTATAGGATTTAGGGCCTATAGTTGAGGGATATAGTTTAGGGTTGAGGGTATATAATATAAGGTTTAGGGTTGGGTGTAAATGGTTAATGGTTTATTGTATAGGCCTTAGGGCCCAAGATTGAGGGATAAGGTTTAGAGTCAAGAGGGTAGATGGTATAGGGTTGAGTTTTTAGCCTATAGACTTAGGTCCTAGGGTTTAAGGATAGGGTTTAGGGTTGAGGGTATAGGGTATAAGTTTTAGGGTTGAGGGTACATGGTATAGGGTTGATCATATGGTTAAGTGTTTAACCTATTGGCTTTAGTTCCTAGGTTTGAGGGATAAGGCTTAGGGTATAGGGTATAGGATTTAGTTACTTAGATCTACCTCTCTTTATCTAACCTTTTTCTTTGCATTATCTACCCCTCTCTATATCTTAGCTTTCTATATATCTCCCCTACCTACCTCTCCCCTTGTCCCTCCTTATCTATCTCTCCCTCCCTCCCTATGTAGATCTCTCCTCTCTCTATAGGGTTTATGGTTGAGAGTATAAGATTGAGTGATAAGGTTTAGGTTTAAGGATATAGGAACCTTGATGGTTGAAGGTATAAGGTCTAGGATAGAGTGTATAGGCTTTATAGCTTAGGGCTAAGTGTAGGGTTTAGGGTTGAGGGGTAGGGTTTATGTAAGGAAGCTAAGGTAGCGAAACAACTTTCTACACTAATCTTGAGAGGATAATAATACAAAAAATTATAGATCTTTTCAACAATTGAAAAAAATTAAACAAAAATAAACATAAATATCATGCATACCACAACACAATGATTTGCATAGGGAAAACCCTTTCAGGAGAAAAACCCACACTCCAAAAGCCGCCCAATATATTATTCAAAAACCAATAAGGGTGTGGTTTGGTGGTTAAGTCACTTGGTTGTAGTGATGGCCACCAAGGTTCAAACCCTCGCTGGGCCAAAGTGCTTGTAGTCCTTGTTCCTTCACTGGGCCATTGTGCTCACAGGTTTGGTAGTTTCTTGTGGTTTCTTGTATCCGGTTCATAGCTCTAGTCAAAAGAGTTTAACCCTAATAATATGGGTGCATTGCACCTTTTATATATATATATTATCCAGAAATAAAAAAGATTACAATATATTATAGAGCAAGCTTCTTAGAGGAGTATCACCAACCAGAGATTAGAGACAACATGACTGCTATCAGACTCTCAAAATACATCACACTACATAGTCATAATACAATGCCCTTATAAAATAGGGTTACCTTCTAGGGCAAGACAAGCCAACAAAATATCTACCATCAGATATGAGACCTAATGATGAATGGTCCAAATTTACAATATATCATTAATTTAATGTATGTTGATAGTTTAATAGTTTTTGTTAATATTTTATTGTTAACATTAACACATATTCTACTCCACCTCGTGCTCCCATTATATATTGCACCTATCGACATAACTATTAAACATATTAAATTCACCTTATCAATAATAAACCTTATATAATTGCAAGGTTGAGACACATTTTCCCAATAGTTTAGGGCTGATGGTATAGGGTATCTAGGGTTTAGAGTTATGGGTATAAAGTTTAGAGTTAAGTGTATAGGTGTTAGGGTTAAGTGCATAGGGTTTTGGTAAGTTAAATCCACCATAAGCCCAAAAATAAGCAAAAAATGTACATGTTTTTTTAAGTTAAAAGCATATACATGTTTTGTAAAGGTAGATTCACCATTCAAACCAAAAACTAAGAAAAACACGTATGTGTTTGGTTAAGTTAAAAGCACGTACATGTTTTGTAAAAGTAAATCCATCGTTCAAAACCAAGACTAAGAAAAACGTGTGTTTTGTTAAGTTAAAAGCACGTACATGTTTTGTAAAGTTAAAAGTACATATGTATTTTGTAAAGTTAAAAGCACAAGGTCATCAACAAACTAGAAATTGGCCAAGTGCGTAAGGAGAGCATGGAAATTGGCTAGGTACGTGAGGAGAGCATGGAAATTGACTAGGTGCGTGAGGAGAGCATGAAGGTACATGTCTATCGAGAAGATAATAAGGTTGCAAACACTGGGGTGGCAAGTAAGGTACGTGAGGTGTTGGATATTCTCTTGGAAAAATGGGAATTTATGGTGAAGCCAGAGTCATTACAAGGAAATGGCGATGGAAATTACTAGAATCGTATAGGATTTGACAGTCATTACAAGGAATGGCAGTGGCAATCCTCGATACCCAACACCCTGTCAATCACCATCGCTACTCAAATATAAGATACTGAGAAGATTTATCATAAGATCAACATGGAAAGCTAATGGCATTAGTGGTTGGTTATGCTATTTAATCATCGCCCAACATCTAAGGTGGCACATTATAGTTGAGAAACTATGGTGAAGATCTTTAGCATTGAGTGTGGCTACCTGAAAGAAGGGAAATACCAATAGGTAGGAAGGATTTTCAAAATTAGAGAGGAGGAAATTTGAGAGGCAGTAATCAAAGTGGTGGGGGTGGAGTCATGGGAATGTTGAACACTTAGAATATTGAGAGGGGGGGAATTAGTATTCTATTAAACCATTCAGACATTAGCCATCCAGTTACCAAAACAAATTCAACTACAATAGTGAATGAAAGCATGAAACATCCACAAGATCACATAATACATGAACACCAAGATTTTTATGTGGAAAACCAAAAATAGGAAAAACCATAGTGAGGGTTATCTCACAATATATTATATCTGGATATAATATATTACAAAAATGCTCACTATAGGTGGACTCATTGTCCAATAGACTCACTGCCCACATAGAATAAGATAGAAGAAAGAAGGGATGGATCACAACCTATTGAACTGTTACAATTGCATCTAAAATATGTTGGATTACAGTTCCAATGAATTACAAAACAATCTTTGCATCGATCTAGATCAATGCACTGCTCTACTTTGAATTCATATAATTTGCACAACTCTGATCACATTCAAATCACACACATGTAGGTGGAACACTATACATGTCATCTATCACACATCACTCACACTACTCTATTTTCAAACATTGAAATCAATCTCCTATATATATATGTATATACATCAATTGTAACTTCAATTAGGTTGGCCTAATTGGAAGTAACACACAAAATTGAACTTTTCATCCTCAAAAAATTTCATCAACATATCGTGCCTTAATTGAACATTCAAATTACCTCAAGATAGGTTGGGATGGACCAAATATAAGTCTTACATAAGATTGCAACACATATTAATCCTTCAAACATGTTAGGTCGGCCCCAAATAAGACCTATCCACAAAAACCTTCATTTTTTTACCCAATTCGCCACACGTGGAACTAAAAACATGATCCCGTATGGAAGTCTTATTAAAATGACATCTAACAACTTATATTAAACATCACAACTCAAAATAATCATCCATGAAGGAATGTGAAATCTACCACACCGACACTCTGTACAGAAAATAATTGCAATTTACAGAATTGAACTTTGTCATTCATGTTTTCCAGGATACTTCACCAAACAACAAAAACTATTGGATTTAGATAAATTTGATGATAAAAAAAAAACTGTTAGAATCACAGAGTGATATCTCTATTTGTGGTGGAGTATGGACCCAAAAAATGACGCATTGAACTAGTGTACTGGGAGATTTGATAAATAGGCATTTCTGTGTAGCTATATTTTTTGGACCAACTTATCCTATACAAATGGCTTCAACAACACTTCTAAATCATGCTAGAATGATCCAAAAAAATGTTGACATAAATGAAAACATTGGATCATGCAAAATATACATACCACGCTCATGTTGTTGGACAACATCATCAATGATAATCTTCCAATAATCTCCCCCTTTTTCATTGATGGCAACATGCATACTAAAAATATCCTCAAAAAACTTGCTCTCCACAAATGTCTCACCAAGTAACTTTTTGAATATATCCCCCCCTTTGAAATCAATGGAAAAGGGTGTACAAGTAACAAAAATTTTGTATACTCCCCCTTAGATGTACAAACAAAAATAACTAAACAAATGTGCTAACTCCCCCTTAGGAAGTTAACCAAAAACTCCTATATCATCCGCATATGTGGAAAAGAATTTGAAATTTTGAAAAATGCATAAAAGTAGAAATGGTCAACCCAAAGATGTTGACCCTTGAAGCTCCTGTGAGATAACTTTCCAAGCAGATTTACCTTCTTCCCAATGTTTCTTTACTATTGCAAGTGTTCTATACTGTGATTCAAGCTTCACCAAGGTTTCCTCTCCTTCTTTCGGGGTACTGGGAGTAAGATTTATATTTGAAGTCCTATCTATACTGGCAAGGGCACTTGAGATAGGTATATACTTCATCTTCACCTAATCCCTTAGCTTCTCAAAAAACTTGATTATTTCTTCTTTCTAGCTCTGTGGTGTAAAGTATTTTTCATGTAAGTCCACTATAGCAGTCCAAGTATGATCATCTCTAACACTGTAATGAATCATAAGCATTTGATGCACTACTTATTTGTGTCTCAATTGTGTCCATGAAATCCTTTATGCTTTGTGTGGCATCCGACCACTTCATACAATACAAAAATAAGGTCTTTGCTTCTTCCTCATAGGCTTGTACATCCTTCAAACTTTCTTCAACTTTGTTGTGTGCAAATGCACACTTCTCTGTAATGTCCAACAATTTCTTCTCTACAAACCTTGCTTCTAATTCTATTTCAATTTGACCTTTCAGTCTAGAGGAATATTCCTTGAAAGAATCAATCAGTAGCTTGAAGTTTTCTATTGTAGGTAGGGAGGAATCAATGTTTGTTCCAAGTGTTATCTCCTGTAATGCCTTTACAACTTCATCCATTAATTTACTGATCTCATGCTCATGTTGAGCATCATCTGTGTGCATATCTCCTTCCTCAATGTTTTCCAAAGCACCAGAGTCATCATCTAAGCCTTCTTCATTTTCTGAGAGTAGACTTAACTTCTGTACAAGTTCCTTAGCCTTGTCATTGCATTCTTTCTCAACAACATTGATGCCAATTTCCTTTTACCTTGTAGCTTTTTTCTTGACTCTCCAAGTGTAGTTTTCTTTACTTCTACCTTGGTGGTATGGACTACTGTATGGGATTTCTCCTTTATCGGAGGACTATTTGTGGACTTCCTCTTCTCACCAATTGCAGGTAGAGATGTAGTAACTGATCTATCTGATCTCCTAGAGCTACTAGAGGCTTCTAATGTACTCATATCAACTCTAGCTCTTTCTATGATAAACCTAACTTTTTCTTTTGAGATGCCAAGCTCTTTGGAATATATGTCCACCTTAGCATCAACATTTTTCCTCATCTGTGGTTTCTTGAATTCCAGGAGAACTTCCATTGAATTTTCTTCATAATTCCCATGCCTTGGCCTATTAGACTCTTTAGGACTATTTAGTAGCACTTCTACACAACCAACAACTTCTACCTCTAACACTTCATAACCTACTTCTGGAACCTAAATGGTTCTAGGTTCAACTGCTTCCATTATACAAAAAATTAGTGAAGAATAGAAAAGTAATGTCATTTATGTATCTCTTCACAACACTTCTTGGAATTCTCTGTCTCTTGTTCATTCTTCTTTGGAATATTATACAGAAGGTTGCAAAGGCATCACCCTAAGCATTCATATCTTCAATACTTCTCATATAATCTCCTATCTAGTGTGCAATAGGCTTTGTACTTGACCAATTAACTTTTCCAACCACAGGAACTTCCCTTGAGAAGTAGAAAAGAAAACACATAACTAATGTTCCATACTTGAATACATACTTATTCTTAGTCTCCTTCAAGTTCTCCATCAATTGTTGTTGGAGCAAATCATAGAGGTCATAATCAACATTGTTCTCAACCATGTCCTATGTCACATGAATTGTGGTGGCAGAGACCAAATTGTCTCTATTGGTATAATAAATCTTGTATCTAATAAGCATAGCTACATATCTAACTGTTAGGAGTTTGATAGGGTTTACTATGAGGGATCTTTGATCAAATGTAGCACTCGTTCTCTCCATTACATCCTTATTCTTGGTAGATTTCAAGACTAGAATGGTCTGGTGGACAATAAACTGGTTATCTCTCTAATTAATTCCTTAGTAATCATATGAGGGCGATCAATTCACATAAATTGTTCATGAATTCTACTTAGGGCCATTCTGATGCACTTCTCTTCACATCTAAAATTTGGAAACCATTGCCATACATCTAATTTCTTCTCAATTAGGACTTTGTAATATGGATTTAGAGCGTAATCATACCCAAATAACTCATCTATCCATAATACCAATAATTTACCAAGAGAGCGTTCATCCATACTACCATGAATGTATACCCTAATGTCTTCGGTTGGCAGAACCCCATAAGGCATGCATGAAAATGAGCCTAAGGGATCATCTTCTAAGGCTTCGATGGAATATCTTTTAAACTTAGGTTGTGGTCTCTATGAAATGTCTACAACTTCTGGTGTTTCCATTGCATTCAAATGATAATTCCAGAAAACTAGAGTATGCAAGGATTGCTAAATACCTTTTACACTACTCAATACTAGGGTTTTGATACTTTGGAACTTGGAGACACTTTGAAATCTTCAAATTCACTTATTTCTCCTCTATTCTCCTTCAAATAATTTTGATGAAATGAAAATTCGCTTTTGAATCTCTGATTTGACCTAATTTGGCAATAAATGCTTCAAACCATAAAGCTGGTAACCCTAAAAACTGTATGCATAGTCAACTTTTCAAGCTCTACAAATCTCCGCATTAGCATATTTCTTTCCACAATCTTCTTCAACAAATTAAGCATTCCATTCTTCATGACATATCCTCATGTTGTAGCTCCAACACCTCTTTGCTGGTAGGGGATACAAGATATCCATTAAAGCTCCCCCTAAGCCATAGCTCTAGGCTTAGTTACCAAAGGAAAAATTTGCACCAGAGGGTGGTGTAGATTCTCCCTTATCCTCAGTATCTTATTTCTTTCTCTAGATCTTTTCCATTTCCTTTTTTACTTCAACCAAATCAATATTTTTGATTAGTTCATTCTTCTTTACCGAATTATCCTTCCTTGTGTTTTTGCTTCTGCAAAATTTAGAAATATGTCTAAGCCTACCACAATTGTTGCATATGATATTTCTTTGAGCATTATTCCTTCCATTCATTTTGGATCTGCATTGATTAGCTTTGTGTCCAAATCCATAGCATGTATAACAGTAACCATTGAAAGATTGAATCATTCTACCATTGTTTTTTGATTAATTAAGTAGAGGAAGGGCCTTGGTCCCATGGTTATAAAGCCAAAATATAAAAAAAGGAAACAAGTTGGGGAGAACAACACTAGCCAATAGGAAGAAACAACAATTCTAGGGTGGCACTCAGGCCCATTATCAAAATAGTAACCATTGAACCAACATACTTAATCAAGAACTGAATACTACTAATAAAGCAATTAATACTATGAAGACCATTTATAAGGTCTACTAGAGTCCAACAAGTTCTCAACCATAACAAAGCTATATTAAAATAGCAGTCCAAAATGTTAAAATGGAGCACCAAAAAAAGCACGACAGCCATAACTAGAAATGAGAAATAAAGCCATCACTTGGCTTTAGAAATCAAGTCCCAGTATTCTCCAATATGGGAGACATACTCCCTCCAGTTAGGTCCCTCATCCTTGGCCTGATCCTCCATTTCATCATCCTTTCCCATCCTCCTAAGCTTTCTTCTGATCTTGGTTTGGCCCGAGATAGCTCCAACCATAGCCCTATGCATGAGGCCATTCATCACCCTCACCAAAGTAATAATGGATTTCTCCATGTCGTCCATTTGGACCTACATGTAAGTCAACTTGCTTTTCAAAAAATCAGTATTTGAATCATCAACAACATTAGAATCTTTAACAATGTTCACAATTTTAGGAGCTTTCAGAGTTTCATTCCTTGGCTCGTTTGCAATTTCAACTTCTTCCCCCTCTATTTCCTCCTCCCCCATGTCATAGACTATCACTTCAAAGTCCATATCCTCTGTGTCATCATCAACTTTCAATCCTCAAACTCTTCCACCTCTAATTCTTCCTCTTAAAATATGCCTTTTTGTTTCCCCTTTTTTTTCCTGGAAAGCAACCTTTGCAAGGAGAGAAAATCTTCGGCCTTCACTGTCCATATTCAACTTCCTATCCTCCAATTCCTCCAATTGAAATCCCTCTTTTTATTCACTTGTAGTGATGACCTCCTAGTTTTTCAACTCTTTTTTCAGTTTCTTGGACTTTGGAGGTTCTAGAAGAAGCGAAGAATGTTTTTGTTTCTCAGGAGTAGCTTTTACCAACTTGAGCTCAAGGGAATGTTTAGCAGGAGTCTTCTTACCCATAGGGGTAGAAGGGTTGGAAGTTTTAGTAGTATAGGAAGCATTATTAATAGGGTTATTCACATTTCTTTCAACAATTAGGGGAGGGGGTCTAGGGTTAGGCTACTGAATGGGGTTAACCTCTGCTAAAGGTTCAACATTTTCCCCAACATTTTGATTCTCAAAATCCTATCTAGCTACCAAGGGATTACCATGTGGGTTCATAGAAAGAGCATGTTTATAAAGAGAGAGCATTAGGCCTTGGTGCAAGGGAGGGTTCACACCCTTTTCTATTCTTTGTTGCAGGGAGAAGAGCAAATAAAATGGAAAATTTATACACTCATTGTGGAGAATATGATTCAACAGAGGAAAGTGATATGCATGAACAATCATATATCTACCTTCAAGAGTAAAATAACGCATCACAAATATACTGACCAGAGCATTGGATGATGGGAATTCGAGCCGCACGTACCCATTTTGAAACCTAGTGAGATTTTTTCCATCATGAAAAAAATTATCAACAAAGGACTGGTAATCAGCTCTGGTCTTCTTCACCACCTTAATTCCCTAATTTTGTAGTTTCATTGCCTCTGCTATGAACTGAGTCATCACCTCAAATCTAACAGCTCCTATAGCCACATTCCCCTTTCTCCATGAATTAGTGAATTTCATTGTGAGGTGCTCATTGTACCCTTTCATGGCTTTAAAAAAAGGCACCATTCATGCTTTGCTAAATAGCCTCCAAAGATCAGCATTTTTCCTTAGAGCCTGGCAATTCGGTGGTTTAGTTCACTTTTGAAGCCCACCCATTTTTGAGCAATGTAAGCTTTTAGGATTGATTTTTTGTGAGCCTTTCCTCATAACAACACAACAGCCTGATAGCCTTTTAATCTTGCAGAACACTCTTTTGCTTGCGGTTTGAAAATAATCTCTTTCTAAAATGGAGTTTGAGAACTTTCTTAATGAGATGGCCCATCCCATTTCCTCGTGCAAAAAATTCATTATTATCTTTAAAAATAATAAATGAATCTTGATTATTCATAGCAAGTTGATCTTCAAATTGGTGGTTAGATTCGACATAAGGCATGAGACTACACTTGGATTTGACACTAGCATGTGCATTGATAAAATCCATGTGATCCATTATGTTCTCATGAATGAAATAATAATTACCTTTCTCACCTGAGGATATCTTCAAGTTCATATTCGTACCAATATTGTCATCATTATTCTGAGAGCCCTTTATGACACAAGATCACATAATCCTCCTATGTTGATCCCTTTTCTCAACTTTATAATTTATACACTTTTTCATCTTTTTCTTTGAGCACTTTTTATTTCAATGACAAAGGCAATTGGTTGTAATCCCAATGGGTCCACCTGTTACACTTAAGTGTTTCGTTGGCCGCATAGTCAGTTGAGATGTTTCCTTCTCTAAACACATGTTGTATGTGACAATAAGTAAAAAACCTCAGTAGGGACTTGTAATTGTCAATGATGTCTTTTAGTTCCCAAGGGGTTGTGACACCACCATTTAATATGTACACAATTAATTTGGAGTCTCCTTCCAAAATTACCTTCTTAAAACCATATTATCTTAGAGTCTTTATACCTCCCGAAACAACCATTACCTCTACTTTCATTCTACCATTGTTATGGCCATTCATTATTTAACTTCTGCATGTAAAGAATTTACCAATAAAGGATTAATCATTTTGATTCATTTTTCTTCCACATTCCATTGCTCTATTTCCATATTTATTGTAAGAAAAACAAATACCTTTGAGCATTTGGTTGTCTGATAGGGGGTCATCTAACATTGCTTCTTTGATTCCGGATCTTGCAATTGTTCTTGTCTTTAGTCTTTTCTGGTTCATTCATCTTTTTTTTGCATTAGGTGTTTGAGCTACTTTTGAGCTTTCTCCATTTTCAATTCCTAGACCACCTTTTCCTTTAGATGCTTTCTTACTTGCAATCAACTCATCAAGAATGGTAGAAATTTTCTTAAAACACGTCTTCATTAATTCTTTCCTTCTCCATATCTGATCTTAGATTTACCACTTCTTGTTCAAGTCTCATGCATTTATTAGATTTTATTTCCACCATTGCATTTAGAAATTCCTCAACTCTTTTATTTTCTTCCACTTGCACTTTTAATCCAATGATATCTTCATTTGATTTCTTCAATTGTTCATTGAATTCCTTATGCCTTTCTATATTCACTTCTTGATCTACTCTCTCAGCTATTTGATTCACTCATTTTCCTCTTTAATATTTTCCTTCAAATATCTACTCTCATATTCAACTTTGTTAAGATCTTCAAGAGAAAATTTGAGTTCTTTGTCAATCATGCAATATTCTTCTATGTATTTGATAGCATGAATCTCTTCTAGAGGAATAGGAAAATTTCTATCAACCATCTGTTTAATCTCCAAGATCTTCCCAAAGTGGTCAAGCTCCTTCAAGGGATCCAAATTCTGATACCAATTGTTGAACACTCAGAATATAGAGAGGAGAGGAGAATCAATATTCTATTGAACCATTCAGAAATTATCCATCCAATTACCAAAAAAAATTCAACTGCAATAAAGAACGAAAGCATGAAACATGATCCACAAGATCACATAATACATGAACACCAGGATTTTTACGTGGAAAACCCAAAATGGGAAAAACCACAGTGAGGGTTAGCTCACAATATAATATATCTAGATATAGTATATTACATAAATTCTCGCTACAGGTGGACTCACTACCCACAAAGAACAAGATAGAAGAAAGAAGGGATGGATCAAAGCCTATTGAACTATTATAACTACATCTATAATATGTTGGATTATCGTTCCAATGGAGTACAAAACAATCTTACACCTATTTGGATCAATGCACTATTCAACTCTGAATTCTCATAATTCGTACAACTCTGATCACATTCACATCACACATCACTTAACATGTCATCTATCACACATCACTCGCACTAATTCTCTCTTTTCAAACACCGAAATCAATCTCCTATATATATACACATCAAGTGTAACTTCAATTAGGTCAGCTTGATTGGAAGTAACACACAAAATTAAAATTTTCATCCTCAAAACATTTTATCAACATATCATGCCTTAATTCAACATTTGAATTACCTCAAGATAGGTCGAGATGGACCCAATATAGGTCTTACATAAGATTGCAATACAAATTAATCCTTCAAACGTGTTAGGCCGGCCCCAAATAAGACCTAACCACAAAAACCTTCATTTGTTTACCCAATTTTCCACACATGGAACTCAAAACACGATCCCATCTAGAATTATTATTCAACTGACATCTAAAATATTATCTTCAACATCGCAACTCAAAATAATCATTCATGACGGAATGCAAAATCTCTGACATCGACACTTTGTACATAAAATAATTGTAATATACAAAACTGAACTTTGTCATTCATATCTTCCAGGATACTTCACAAAACAACAAAAACTCTTGGATTTAGATGCATCTGATGATCACCAAAAGATTTTTAGAATCATAGAGTGATATCTCTATTTATGATGGAGTGCATACCTAAATATTGATGCATTGAACCATTGTATTGGGAGATTTGATACATAGGCATTTTTGTGTAGCTATACTTTCTAGAACAACTTATTCTATACAAATGGATTCAACGACACTTTTAAATCATGCTAGAATGATCTACAACCATGTTGACATAAATGAAAACATTGGATCATGCAAAATATACATACCATGCTCATGTTGTCAGATAACATCATCAATGACAATCTTCCAACAGGGCAAACAACCACCTACACGATGGGTCTATGTATTACACCTTCTCGATGATAGTCTAGGTTTTGGGTGCTCAACTATGGAGCACATGCTTTGCACATCATTTGGTATCTTGAGCGAACATGGATTCTATCAAGGTGGAGATTCTAAACATACCAACTATGCCAGCTACAGGTTTTATGGTTGGAATCTTTGATGCCAACACCATCTCTAGGGGGTGGCAAAGAAATGTTTTCTACTATACAAGGCAGAGATAGAAAATAATAAGATGGATAAATTCCAAGAGCACCTCGAGGTAAATGGTGATTTGTTGTTACCGTCCCAAATTGTAAGATGCATTGAGTGTGTTGAATGCTTTTCCTTCATTTTGCACAAATATTTGAGTATGATGAACCTCGGGCCCTCAACACACTCCATGCATCTTACCCCTATTTGAGTGTGTTGTACTGCACACCACTTCAAACTACCTATCCATTTTGATGCATCTTACCCCTACTATCATCTTATTTATATGCCTCTTCACTACCACTTTTTCAGATACCTACAACATAGATACAGTTGAATGCATTGTGTTCAAAACGTTGACCCCCAATGCAACTACCAAGAATAAAGCTAGCACTGTGTCTGATCAGAAGATTGTTCTTGGTATCATATCTTTGTGTAGATTTCCTACATTTGCTAGGATTAGGACAATGTCCACACCAAAATTTCTATCCTCAAGCAAGCACAACCAAACTCTCCACGTCAGTATTTTCACTGGATGTTGGTACCCAAGCACACTGCTTTGTCTGCCTCAAGGATGGTCAACAAATCAGCTCGATCAGGTGAACATGCTTCTCTCACCACCCCTTGCCTATTGGACACTCCCAAGTTGGCCAAACTATCTACAACCTTATTGAGTTCTCTATACACATGACCTATTGATATTATATTATATTATATTATTATAATATAATATAATAAATTATAATATAATATAATATTATATATTATATTGTATTGTATTGTATTATATTATATCATATTAATATTATATTATATTATATTATATATTAATATTATGTTATATAATATCGTATTAATATTATATTATATAATATCATATTAATATTAGAATCATTTTTGGTCAAAGTGCTACTTGAGAGGGTAGAACTCTTTATATTAAATGGAAAAATATTTACATAACCATATTTTTCCTTATCAAGACTTGTTGGTGTGCAAAGTGATTAGACCCATGCTCAATTCTATTAATCTACCCACTTATGCATCACTAAAAAGCATTTTTTTTCTACCACATGGTTTAAGAAGGGTTGCAAATCCTTCTTAAAGAAACATTCCCTGTATTTATTCACAACCTTTTATTTTCTCTCCTTCACCTTACCTGCTTCCACCAAATCATAGATGAGCCTGTGGTTTGGGTTCTCGTCATAGGCTAATATCGCTTTAGTGGATTCATCAACAAAGTTGTCCTTTAGGTATTGAGACATTATCTTAGTGATCACCTTCTTGTCTACTGAACACACTATGATGAATAGGAAAGTGCCTATCAATATGTTGTCATGAATGTGACCCCCTAGCCTCTGCTCATCGATGATGGCCTTTATCACACCCTTTATTTCTAGAGTTATTTCTTTAAACAAGTGCTCAATCTGAGCATCACCCTCATCGGATTGGCACCTGCAAACACAACTTGACAATTCCATTCTGCTATATAAAACACAACTCAACAAAGTGGAATTTACTATATTATTTTAGGATTTTTCTTATATTTTCTTGAATTCAAATCTAAAAGGGCTCAAGGCCAAATGGGAGAAGAGCTAGGAAAAAAAAGAAGTAGGTTTGCATTTGGGAAAGGTAGATCTATAGTTGTGGTTGTAGGGGAAACAAGATCTACCATAATTTATACACGAGCTACTTTCATAAATGTCCTCCTTTGTTACCATGTTGAACCTATGAGTTTACTTATAACATACACTTCCTAAACATTCGTATGGATTTGTTGTCATTCGATGACAGTGTAAGATTCAGACTTATCTTCACCCCTTTTTAGAAAGCCATAGTTCGATTATTGATCAGATTGAGTACCACAAAAATTGAAATTCAATCTTCCTCAACAAATTTATTGTCATTCGATGACAATGCCTCAGCTATGATGTTAAGCAACTCCTAAATACGGAAGCACTTCCTTTTATAGTAGTTGTTAATTTCATATGGTGTTGATTCTACAACCCTTTTGATCACTTCAACCTTCCAATAATGATGATCCACCATATCTTCTCCATTCACCAGGTCATTGATAGGATATAGATTGACAACCACCAAAATGTAGATAATGAAAAGTTGCAACTCTATTTTCTTTGTTATTTGCATCATCTTTAACTGCCTCAGCAGATTTGTTGTCATTTGATGGCAACACGCCTCAACTTCAATGATAGAAAAATCAATGCCTCGACTTGGATTAAGGTATGTAGATCAGTGGCAAGTCCAATCCAATGTACCTTCTAATTGATCTTCATTTGATAAAAAATATTTTACCCAACATGGTTGTAATTTTCTCTATATCAACTTCGTATGTTGGAGCAAAATGTGTACCCATTTTTTTCATAAAAATGCACACGTGTTATGTCTCCATAAAACACACACATGTTTTGTTTTCATAAAAATGTGTACACTTTTTTCTTTCATAAAAACACGTGTGTTTTTTGTATTCAAATAGCATGCTCTTGTTATGGCTCAAAAAATCTGAGCCATAACACAAGTGCGTTATTTGAATTTCTTCAAAACATGAATGCATTTTACTCATTTTTGGGCATTTGGCCACTTTTTTGTGCCCCATCTTGGTGCACATGTCCCCATACAAAATGCACCAATTCAACCCACTATCACACCCTTTGACATGGATTCTTTACCCTTTTTTAAACAATACATCAATCCACTATACACAATCAACTTGTAGGTAATCAAACAAATTCAATTCCCCCCAAACACAAACATCCCACTATTGTCAACACACATGTCCATATCAAACCCAAACATACCAAACCCTCCAAATGCCAACATGATGAACTATATAAATAATATGTTTAAAACACCAACTCGTCCACCTCACGTACATCCTAATGTTTCAAACACTACACAAACATTAAACACAAAAAACCCCACTAACAAACCTAATACCTTTAATTACATTCCCAACTCACAAAATTCCTTGCTTACTACCACAAGACAAGACCCCACATTGGATATAGCAAGAAATTATATCTCATATCTCTGACTACAACAAAATCCTCAATAACAACATATCCCCAATCCTCAACAACAACAAATTACCTAATAAAAATACATCCACCATCAACAACAATACATACCCCATCCTCAACAACAACAAATTTTGCAACAACAAACTTCACAACATCAATACAACCTGCAACAAAACCCATCATACAACATTGATGAAAACCTTCACAATATTGCGTCAAATCAAAATCCATTTTATAACTCATCATCCATACCCCAAAAAAACACATACATTCCACTCAACCAAACACCAAACAACCCTCCTAATGACTTGGCTTCACAAATTCAAAACTTAAATAAAAAAATCAATGACATGCGATTGGGACATTTAAAGAAATCATATGCTCTTGAAGACTTATGTCCTTATCTGTTTCATAGGAACATAACATTGACACCATTTTATTACAATTTCAAGATGCCAAAGTTTGATAAATACAAAGGACACAGTGATCCACATGAAAATTTAAGGGAATTCTATGTAGCTTGCTTAGAGGTTTCATATAATGATACCTATATAATGTGCCTCTTTCCATGAAGCTTAGGTGGACAAGCGATTGAGTGGTTCTCTCACTTACCCTTGAGTATCAATACATTCCAATAACTTATTGATAATTTTGTAGCTCACTTCTCCTACAATATAGAACATGAGATTACTATGACTAACTTGTACATCACAAAACAAAACCAAGGAGAAAAATTTGCATCCTTTCTACAAATATGGAGACATAAGCTAGTAAATGTAAATGGCCCATTATGAAAAAATAGTTTGTGGACATTTTTATTCAAAATCTCAACAAAAAAATTGGTTTTCACCCATGAATACAATGTTCCAATACATTTGAAGAACTCATAGAAAAAGGTCTAACAATTGAAAGGGCTCTCATCGCTAAAGGGATAGTCAAAATCTATAAAGACAAAAAGGACCTACCTTCAAGATCTAATGAAAAACCATGCCTATGGGCTGAAAAAAATGTTATAAGCGATGGAATTGTAGATGCAAAATTTATCCAAAACCCAAAACCCACAACCGCAACCAAACATACAACAAAATGTTCAAAATACAAATCCACCAAGAGGACAACCACTGAGACCAAATAATACAACGTGATGAAAATACCCTCCCTTATGGGAACCCATTGAAATGATCTTAAACAAATTGATTCAATCAAACCTCATCAAGCTTACTAAGCTTCAACAATATGATGAACCATAATTCAAACCATCATGGTATAATGACAATGATTATTATGAATACCATAGAACAAAGGGACATAAGACATCTAATTGCACGAGACTTAAAAACCTAATTCAAGATCTCATTGACTAAGGGGAAGTAAGTATTGAACAAATCCTCAAAACATATGAAATAATGATCTAGGGATATACAAGGATCCAATCCCCAATCATGGTAAGGGAAATGACACCAGTAAGACAAGATAATATAAAAAAGTGGGCCATTCCTATGATAATTTAGGACACACTCAAAGTTTAAACAAAAAAAATTCCATCATCACCATCCATGGTAGAAATCTTGATTGTGGAGTCACCACACGATGAGGGAAATTAACTATTCAAGGAGATCCTCTACAATCCAAAGCTATAACTAAGGTGCACCTGACCAATTATAGTCTAATTGATCACCTTAAAAAGACTCCAACACAAATTCCTATACTAGAGTTTTTGATAATTTCCCTAGCACACGAGGAAGTCTTAGATAAGACTCTCCTACAATCCTTCGTATCCACTAATATAGATATATAAAAATTCCAAGCCATGATATGGCGCATTGCATCCACTCATTACTTGGTATTTATCAAAAAATATCTTCATACTCATACCTATCACAATAATGCTCTCCATCTCGAAGTTTTTGTTCATAAGCACAAAATAAAGAGAGTCTTGATACATGGTGATGTGGGCTTAAATATATGCACCCTACAACTTGTTTGGCACCTGGGATACTTTGAAGAGGAACTATCAAGAGACAATAAGGAATAACTATCAGAGCCTATGATGATAATGAAAGAGAATTAGAGGGAACTATAAGATTACCTATTCAAGTTGGTCAAGCGATTGCTAAAACCACATGTCAAGTACTAGACCTTGATCTACCTTACAAGATTCTCCTAGGGCGCTCATGTATACATTCCATACAGGCCATCCCATCCACTTATCATCAATGTATAAAGTTTTTGTATAACAAGATTGAAGTTACTATTTATGGTGATCCTGAACCCTTTCATTATTGCAAAAACTTGGAGGAGAAATACCATAAGTTACTCAAAGTTACCAAAAATTATGTAGCTTCACATTCTACTTCCTATATTGATCCATCTAAACTAGACTCGTCATTTACATCTTTTTGAGGTGCCCAATGATGAAGTATTTGATCTCCCTGATATCACTAAATATCAAGAAACATCAACAGTACTTGTGGAAGAAGCACAACTTAAAGTTGGGATATTCGACAACCCTTAGATAACATTTCATGCAACATCATTAGATCCCGAGGAATAACAAAAATTTATAGAATTTGTGGGGGAATGAAAGATACCTTTTTCCTGGTCTTATGCAAATATTCTTGGGTTGGACACATCATTGGTGGTTCATCATCTAATAGTGTATCTTGATGCAAAACTAATCAGACAAAAGCTACAAAAGATGCATCCTCAAATAGCACTACTTATAAAAATAGAGCTACATAAATTATTGGATATCAACTTTATCAAAACCATTGACTATCTTGAGTGGTTTTCCAATCTAGTAATGGTTTTCTAACCCATTGGGGGCATATAGATATGTACAAATTTTAGAGACCTTAACAAAGTGTGTCCTAAAGATGACTTCCCATTACCAAATATCAAATTTATATTGGATCGACATTATAGTGGACCTTATTGTAAGAGATGAGATGTTATCCCCGATGGATGGATTTTTTGGGTATAACCAAATTAGGATAACACAAGATCAATACAAGAAAACATTCACATGCCCATGAGCTACCTATTGTTGGAACGTGATGTCATTCAATTTCAAGAATGCAAGAGCAACCTACCAAAGAGCTATGATAGTAATTTTCCATGATATGTTCCACACCATCATGGAAGATTATGTGGATGATATTTTGGCTCAATTAGTAACAAGAAAATAGCACCTAGATGTGCTAGCTAAAATATTTGAAAGGTTAGAAAATATCAAGTAAGGCTAAATCCAAAGAAATGTGTCTTTAGATTGACTTCCAAAAAATTGTTGATGGTATCTCGAAGATGGATCAAAGTGGACCCTACCAAAGTCAAGGCAATCATTGATATACCTCCACCGAAACATCTTAAGCAACTTCATAGTCTATAGCGAAAACTGCAATCTATTTGGAGTTTCATAACACAATTAGTAGACAAATGCCTCCCATTCATGCATCTCCTTCATAAGGATGTACCATTTAAATGGGATGAAAAATTCCAACAATAATTTTAGCAGCTAAAGGATTATCTTACATCGCCGCCCATATTAATGCCACTAGGTTAAGATAAACCTTTGATTATATATGTCTTAGTGACTACAACAACATTAGGAGCTCTTCTTGCACAACATGATGATTCAATAAAAGAAAGAGTAGTCTACTATATTAGTCAAACCCTAGTTGGCTATGAGCTTAACTACACACCTATCAAGAGAACTTGTTTAGAAGTAGTTTTTTCTTCTCAAAAACTATGGCATTATATGCTCAATCATCAAGTCAAGCTCCTTTCAAAATTGGATCCAATGAAATATCTATTGTTTAAGGCAACTCTCATAGGTCGAATGGATAAATGGGTTATGATTCTCAGTGAATTTGACATAGAATGCATGGATAGAATATCAATCAAAGGATAGGTAATAGTAGATCAACTGAAAAAAGCACTAATATATGATGAAAATCCTTTTGTATTGGATTTACTAGATGAAGCAATATTCACCATTACTCCCATCACTTAATGGAAATTATATTTTGATGACTCTTATAATCAACATGGTTTAAGAGCTGAAACTCTCTTTATCACTCCTCAAGGTGGCTACATACCTAAGTCATACCGGCTAGCTTTTATGTGTACCAAGAACATAGCTAAGTATGAAGCTCTCATAACAGGGTTGAGAATGGCTATACAATAGAAAATCAAATAATTATAGGTTTTTGGTGATTCCCAACTGGTAGTAAGACATGTCAACGATGATTATTAGACTAAAGATGACAAGTTGATGTCATACAAAAGAATGATAGTTTCAAGGAATACTTCACTATCATTACATTTGAGAAAATTCCCAAAATCAATAAAAAAGTAGTAAATGTTATGGCTAAAATTGTGTCTTTCTAGATATGTTGCATAACAGTCACAAGTACGAGTTTCTTGTCAAACAACTATTGATGCCAGCTTTTGAAGTCCCTGAATCAAAATTCATGTGAAAAATTATTGATCTCAATTCCCCCTGGTACCATGAAATCTTTTATTACCTTCAGAATAGTATCATACCACCTAATCTCACTACCGATCTCAAAAAAACCTTTATTTGACAATCATCCCACTTTTTCTTTATCAATGATACCCTTTATAGGAAGATTCTTGATGGTGTGTTGCTTAGGTGCCTTAACACAAAAGAGATTTCCTTATAATAGGTGCACAAAGGAATTTGTGGATCTCATTCAAGTGGCCCTACCCTTTCCAAGAATTTTTTAAGAATTGAATATTATTGAACGACTACGAAACACGAAGCAAATCAGTTTGTAAAGAAATTCCTATAGTATCAACAACATGGTGATCTCATTCATGCTCCAACATAATAATTATAAACCATAACAAAACCTTGGCCTTTCTCACAATGGGGGATTGAACTCATAGGTAATATTTCCCTTACATATTCTAATGGTCGTAATTTTATCATCACCACCACTAAGTATTTCATAAAGCGGATTGAGGCTATTCCTCTAACCTACATTACTAGCAAGAAAACTTCCAAGTTTATCTTAAACTACTTAATTTTTCGATATGGTATCCTTCAAGCTATCATTATAGATAACAAAATACCATTTAAAACTAGGATGCATGAGATATTTGCACTCAGTTCCATATCCAACACCATTTTTCCACACTCTACTATCCTAAAGGAAATGACCAAGAAAAAGCATCTAACAAGACTATCTTGAAAATATAGAAAAGGTTTGTTAATGACGATGGCCATGATTGGCACTTACAACTCAATCTTTCCTTATAGGTTTATCTAACTAATATTAGAACACTTACCAGTGCCACACCATATTCATTGGTCTATGGTACTAAAGCCATCTTACCTATTGAATTCAAGCTTCCAT
This sequence comes from Sequoia sempervirens, assembly GCA_007258455.2. NCBI lineage: Eukaryota > Viridiplantae > Streptophyta > Pinopsida > Cupressales > Cupressaceae > Sequoia > Sequoia sempervirens. Next base: position 87,772 of record VDFB02330967.1, on the reverse strand, counting down.
CATTGAGGGTCTCATTGCAACACCTTGTTGATGATGAAGAATGCCAAGTGTCTAGGTTGAATGAGCTAGAGTTATTAAATGAATGATGCCTTCAAGAACTTAACCATCTTCAAGCCTATCAAAATTATCTTTGTCAAATCTACAACAAGAAAATCAAGGGCCACAAATTCCAAGTAGGAGATCTAGTCCTTAAAGAGAATGAAAAAATTCAATTGGATCAGGATAACAAAGGAAAGTGTGAACCTAATTGGTGGACCATTCATTGTTACTACAAGCTACATGGATCTGGAGCTTATAAATTGGAAAAACCTAAAGGTGACCCCTTGTAGGACCCTATCAACAACAACCACCTCAAATGATTCTATGCTCAACCCATTGAGGTGTCTTATTTCAAAAAATAAAAATAAAAAAAGAAAAATATCAAAAAAATTCAAAAAAATGATAAAATAGTAAAGGGAAAAGTAATCCTCTAGTGAAAACCATTTCGGTGGCACTTTGGACAAGTACCTTGGTGAAAACCTATAAAAATAGGTGTCATGTGTGTTAGCTCTAAAAAATGTAGGTTTGAACCACGAAAGGTTTCCAAGCTTTCACAACGTTTCTAGGTAATAGACAAGGCCAAATGATTTAGACCTTCTACTCTTCAAGTGTTGCCAGACCTAGGCAGGCATACCTATAGAAATGAGGTAGACTTGACCTTTGTTTATTTCCCAAAATAATTTACCCATACAGGAAAACAAGAATGGATAAATAAATATTTTGGTATAAATTGTATAAGCAATATCAAGGCTAAAATCTAATGTGTTCATATGAAAAAATGAATGAAACTAAACAATGAAATAGTAGAGACTAGTGAATTATTGGGTGTACGGAGTCAAATGAAAATCTGAAATGAATAAATTCTTTTTGGCAGATACTCAAATTGTTTGGCATACAATTTTAAGTTTATAACTGGTATAAACATGCAAGGATGTGACTACTAAGTTCTTCTTAATGATCCAAATGAGATTTCCTAATTACTATGATTGACTAAAAGGACTTAATCTTTCCTTGAAAGAACCAATTAATCCAATCATATAGATACATCAAATGTGCACTGATAAACTAAAAATATCCTTGATATATCAGTTTAAACAATTAGAAAACATCAACCTTGGAGACAACTTCAACAATACTTTTAATTAACACAACAAACAACTGAAATCAGAAAAATGCCATCACATCAAATAAATTCAATTGAAATATCCATTGTTTTCAAACATGCATCATAGTCTCAAAATTGTAAACATTATGTAGCCTACTGTCTTTATTCGATCCCCCCTTATTCGCTGTCAAAAAATGGTATTTATATATCAACATCATGAAGAGTCGCATCCATTCATATTAAAATCTCCGGAAATTATTTCATTCGGGTCTTTTCAAATGTTCGCTAAACACCTGTTGAGATGTCTTGCAATCATACCGACACTCCGAGTCCTCCTGACAACCAATATATCACATATCACTATGGAGTCATGTAGTCTGATTGATGTTCTGAGTCTCCCCGAGAATTATTCCTTCGGTCCTGAATATGTTGCTATAAATCTCGCCGATGAAGCCTATCACTGTGACTTTGGGGGTCAACAAACATTCCACAGCTTACTTTATGTCTTGCCGAGACATCTCCTTCGGTTCATTTTCTGATCGCTGAGACTTAACAATTTTCCTGCCGATACAACAACACCTGGTGTGACCTTCTTAGCTCTCTCCGACGAAGCCTGTCTTGCCGATGAGTATTCCCTCCGAACATATTGCTAAGTCATTATGTAATCCTGTCGGTGTGACATTGAGGGTTGGTAGGACTCGATAAGCTCATCCCGATGACAATGACGAAATCTCCCCTGCCTTATCGGTAAGACCAAATGAACACTGCAGGACATTACTCTAATTGCTCTTGTCTCACCGATATTTCACTTTTGTGCCTCATTGATAAAACACATATGTGCTCACTATGACTTATCCAAATGATTGTTGTCTCGCCGATATGTCTCTATGTCTTCGATCGGTAAGACAAAAATAGGATAGATATGACTTATTCTAATGCATATTGCCTTACCGATAAGATCTTTCTTTCGCTGAGACTTTGAATTGTGTCTGCCCGATGTGTATTACCAACTGAAATTTTATCGATAAGACAATCTTGATGTCTTGTCGATAGACTACAAAAGACACACGTTAGTATAAAAATGCTTCATGGATCGATGAGACCTGTATCATGTTACACCGATATGATTTATACATTGAAATGCTCAAGGATAGGTGAATTCTATGGGACCAAATGATAAAATATGGGAAAATTTGTTATGCAAAGTGGATTCATGTGCTTATGGCATGAACTTCTTAGCAAACTTATGGGTACAAACAGCCATAAAATTTTCAAAATTTTACAGTTCTAACAGTGGCTTCGTCTGGGGATGAAAGATTGTGAGATCATTGCAAGGATCTAGATCTCTGGGAGAGCAGACCAAACTCAAGGTGATGGACCAATGAGCAGGATGGAATGAATGGAAATGGAGATTAACATGACCCTATACTACTATACATGGAAAAAATTATTTAAAAAAGGAGTTACATGATTGTCCATGTACTAGAAATTCCTGTTCCTTTTACTTCCTAGACTACTGTGCATGGAAGAGAAATTTTTGAGAGGAATGTCAAGAGTTGTCCATGCACTAGCAACCCTTAATCCTTTGTATTTCAAACTTCATCTGTTTTGAACTGTTATGGTCTAAAATTCAAACCATAAATGATGGCTCAAGGCCATCCAAAAGAAAGGCCCATACTTTCCTCTGTCAAACACTCAGTTTTTCTTTGAGTTCATCAGATTCTTCTTGAAGGCATTCATGCAATCTTCCCTGTCACTGTTATTGAAAATTTTCAGAGAATCATCGTGCTCAGCTTGGCCCAAATTCCCTTCACCATTCTGCAGTTCAAATTCTCCATCATTATGGGACAAATCTTTTTTATCCTCAACATATAAAGTACATGCATATTGAATGCAATATTTCTCATTATCTTGCTCACTGTTATGTATTAGAAAACAATCTCCCAGCTGTACTAAAAATTCACCATCAGAATGCTTCTCTTGAAAATCAAAAAATTCTGTCATATCAACACTGTTTGAGATAAATAAATCTGAAACATTTTGCACATCTTCCATATCACCATTTGACATTGAAATATGATTCATATCCTCAATATCATGCATATCTGAACCAATCAATGCTAGACTCCTATCATCCTTGGTATGCAAGTAAATGTCTTCTCCACATGAGTCAAAAATTTCTACATCACATACCTCTTCTCGATCAGCTTCAAAGGTTTCTCCATCATTTCGAGAAATGCACTGGGAGTCATATGAATCATTGCACAAAGAACTTTCACTGTCAAAACAAATGTAAGCTGGAGATAGGACTTTGGAATCACCTTCAGGTGCACATCTCTAGTATTCAAGAGTTAGCATGTCTAAAATTTGCTCACTGTTGAGTGAACACGTTTCATCTTCCATATCTTCCATTATTTCTCCCTCTTCTTGATCTCCATAAGAGCTGAAAATATCTCCTTGTTGCAGATCATGATTCACATGATTGTCCTCAAACTCTTCCTCATTGTGGCATGATACATCCTCATCATGGAGTGGATTTGAAAACATAGAGAAATCATTCTCTTTATTATCAATTATGTCCCTATAGTTCTCAGCTGCAGCCAGAGGTGTTATTTGTTCACTGTCAAATGGACCCACATTTTCCATTGCTTCTTCTTGATCACCACAAGAATTGCAAGAGTCACCCCGTTGTAAGTCAAAATCCACAAGTTCATCTTCACAATCTGAATATTCATTGGATCCCTCATAACATGAACTGCCTTCCTTGTCACAGTCTGTTATGCAAGAGAGATCTCTTGTGTCTTCATCTTCATCATGCAGGCTATCATATGAATCATTCTGACCTACACATGTCTCATCTTCTATTGGTTGCATTGTTTGATCAATTTCTCTATACTCATCAGAAATACAACTATTGGATTCAACATTGATAGTGTTCTCATACCTTATCCTCTCCATGGCATCAATAAATTTATTCACTTGATCAAAGGCATGTTTTATTGATGATTCTGGCCAATAAGCTGATTCAGGTTTCCAAACTCTTATGAATTGTGAAAAAAAGGGGTCTTGTAGGCTTACATTTAGGAGGTAATTGCATACAGATATTTATCATCTTATTGTACAAAGAGATTTTATCTTCTCCTTCATGTCTCCTTATGTTAAGAAACACATTAAAGGGGTAAATTCCACATTCTGATTCTGCGATGGAATCTTGACTTTGAGTATGTACGTACTCATCTTCTTCCTCCTCAAGATGCTGATTTGGATATACATTTCGTTGCAAGTTTTGATTGACACCTTCATGTGGGCTGGAATTGTGTTGATCATATTGATAGTCTTGATAGCTTACCAATCTTTGTCTAGGAGGGACTAGATAAACACTTACTTGCTTTGATGGTTGTAGTGAATAAATTTTCTGTTGTGCATGATATGCATTGCTTCCATTGTGAAGATTCCTAATTGTATTATGAGGCGCTTGAGGGGTCCAACGCCTGCCTGCATTTGTGTATTCATTCTTATTGCACAATTCTCTTGATTGTAACAGTTGCTGATTCAATTGTAGTGTTTCTTTCTCCAATTGCAGCTGTTGCTTTTTCAATTCTTTAATTTGTCTTATCAACTGCTTCCTTCTAAAATATTCTTTTGTTCCATACACAAACTGTCTATCCATTCTTCATCCAGAGTCGCCACCTACTTTTCCAAAAGTAGGAAAATGATTCTTTTAAAATTATTTTTGACTTTCCCCAGCGGAATCTCCCCACTCCAAATGTGAAATTTATATTGACTCTTTACAAGGAAAGGATAGAACCAAATTTTCTGATGTTACCCCCAGCAAATTCGCCAATTTGTTAGCTCTCAAAAACACAGGTTTGAACCACGAAAGGTTGCCAAGCTTTCACAATGTTTCAGGGTAACAAACGAGGCCAAATGATTTAGACCTTTACTCTTTAGGTGTTGCCAGACCTAGGTGGGTATACCTATAGCAATGAGGTAGACTTGACCTTTGTTTATTTCCCAAAATAATTTACCCACACATGAAAATAGGAATGGATAAATGGATATTTTTGTATAAATTGTATAAGCAATATCAAGGCTAAAATCTAATGTGTTCATATGAAAAAATGAATGAAACTAAACAATGAAATAGTAGAGACTAGTGCCTTATTAGGTGTACAGAGTCAAATGAAAATCTAAAATGAATAACTTCTTTCTGGCAGATACTCAAATTGTTTGGCATAAAATTTAAGTTTATAACTGGTATAAACATGCAAGGATGTGACAACTGAGTTCTTCTTAATGATCCAAATGATATTTCCTAATTACTATGATTGACTAAAAGGACTTAATCTTTCCTTGAAAGAACCAATTAATCCAATCATACAGATACAACAAATGTGCACTGATAAACTAAAAATATCCTTGATATATCAGTTTAAACAATTAGAAAACATCAACCTTGGAGACAACTTCAACAATACTTTTAATTAACAAAACAAACAACTGAAACCATAAAAAATGTCATCAAATCAAATAAATTCAATTGAAATATCCATTGTTTTCAAACATGCATCATAGTCTCAAAATTGTAAACATTCGGTATCCTACTGTCTTTATTTGATCCCCCCTTATTTGCTGTCAAAAAATGGTATTTATATATCAGCATCACGAAGAGTCGAGTCCATTCATATTCAAATCTTGGGCAATTATTTCATTCAGGTCTTTTCAAACATTTGCTAAATACCCATTGAGATGTCTTGCAGTCATACCGACACTCTAAGTCCTCCTGACAACCAATATATCACATATCGCTATGGAGTCATGCAGTCTGATCGACGTTCTTAGTCTCCCCGAGAATTATTCCTTCGGTCTTGAATATGTCGCTATAACTCTCGCCGATGAATCCTATCATTGTGACTTTGGGGGTCGAAAAACATTCCACAACTTACTTTGTGTCTTGTTGAGACATCTCCTTCGGTTCATTTTCTGATCACTAAGACTTAACAATTTTCCTGCCGATACAACACTCGGTGTGACCTTCTTAGCTCTCTCTGATGAAGCCTGCCTAGCCAATGAATATTCCCTCTGAACATATTGCTAAGTCATTATGTAATCATGTCGGTGTGACATTGAGGGTTGGTAGGAATACATAAGCTCATCTCGATGACAATGACGGAATCTCCCCTGCCTTATCGGTAAGACCAAATGAACGTTGCAAAACGTTACTCCGATTGCTCTTGTCTCGCCAATATTTCACTTTTGTGCCTCATCAGTAAAACACATATGTGCTCGCTATGACTTATCCCGACGATTGTTGTCTCGCTGATATGTCTCTTTATCTTTGATCGGTAAGACACAAATAGGCTCAATATGACTTATTCCGATGCATACTGCCTTGCCGATATGATCTTTCTTTCATTGAGACTCTGAATTGTGTTTTCCTGATATGTATTACCAACTAAAATTTTATTGATAAGACAATCCCGATGTCTTGCCAATAGACTGCAAAAGACACACGTTATTATAAAAATGCTTCATGGATCGGTGCGACCTGTATCATGTTACGCCGATATGATTTATACATTGAAATGCTCAAGGACAGGTGAATTTTATGGGACCAAATGATAAAATATGGGAAAAATTTTTATGCAAAGTGGATTCATGTGCTTATGGCATGGACTTCTTAGCAAACTTATGGGTACAGACAACCATAAAATTTTCAAAATTTTACAGTTCTAACAATGTGTAAATAAGCATTGTTGATCATTAAAGCTTGCGCCTCTCAAAACAACCTTATGGGAAATTCAGCGAGTGGGGGATCAATTTGTGCCTCACTAAATGACCTCTGGGATTTTTAAAGAAATTCGGCTCTTCTTTGTGTTTGGGGGGAAAAGAGGCAGAAATAAATGCAAATAAAACATAAAGATGGTAATGCGCCAAGCTTTTACAACATTTGAAACCTTAACTATTCCTTATTAACTGATAAGATGGACACAGAATGCCACAAACCCTTCATTGTTGGGATGAGAACGAGCAACAAAGGCTAGATAAAGCACAATACAATCTTTCAAATCTCCCCGCGGGAAGCATCCATTAAGGTCCGATTGGAAATAAGAAAAACCCTAAAGATTAACAAGAATATTCAAACTTTTATAGAATTCTTCCTCCTTTGTAGCATAATATGAAAATGGAACACCTTTTACTGAAAATGAAAGAGTATCATGGACATAATTTAATTTCTGAAAGATAGCATATAACATAGAAGCTAACATTATGTAAATTAGTTACAGGAATATCAACGAAAAAGCTTTAACATAATGTTTTCAATATGGACACAATATGAAAAAGAAATTTGACAAAGGCCATGGAATGCACAATCTCGAAGATTTCTCCCAAAAAGATTAAAATTTTATGATATATAAACTGAAAATAAAGGTTGGGTGCCAATCTGATGATGGTCTGAGTTAAATATAATATGCCAAAGAGAATAAGCAGTATTCTATAAATACCCTCCTACTTTTGAGAAAAAAGAACTCCCTAAAACAATATCTATATTTTTCAAAAAGGTTTTTTGAAGAAAACTTCAAAACCTTTTTACTCACTATTGCCAACCCATATTTATAGCGAGGAGAAGAGGACACTACCACAAACAAACTAGAAGAAGAAACTACTAGATGCCTAAATTTGATAGCTTGCAATCCAATCTTAGAGCTTTATTAGAACACAACAATATTCACTCATTAAGTCTCAATTGCTTCATTAATGGTTTCATATCTTTTAACGAAGATATACTGTCAGAAAATAATCGAATTTTAACATAGCCTAGCAAAATCTGATCGATCAACTATGGGGATTGATGATGCCAACTCAAAGGTTCCACCTCAAAAGTAAGACATCCATTGTGCTTTTAGATGAGCTCCGCCCAAAAAGATCATTTCATGAAAGATACAGACTACCCAATGAAAATAGATGACATGTCAAGCGAGCAAGCGATCTCAAACTTTGTGGGCAGTTTTGAAGAAAATCTCCACCAAGCTAACACATGTCCCAATTTACGCTCGAAAGGAAAATGATATGTATAAAGCCACAAAACCACCACATAGTGCATTGCACGTGCCTCTATGTGAAAGCAGTCTTCATCCTTCAGGCATAGACCATCTTGAAGCAGAAAGGAAGCAAGGGTCAAAAACGAAAAAAATGTTTAAAGGAAAAAATTGCTATACAATTCTCGCGACTCACAAGGGGCCTTCACTTGCGAAGGAATGAACCTACACCTCTGGTAATTCCTAGAGTTTGAGGAAAGCGACATGTTGGGCCTCCTAATCTACATCAGCAAGCTAGATGAGGGTGCATAAAACTTTGTATGCTTGATCCAACTCGAGGAATTCTTTAAAATAAACTCCTCCAAACCTTGATGAGACAACTCCGATGTGTTAGTATAGTCAAGAAAGGGGAAGGATTTCCTTCTCGATCTCCTCAACAATGGGTGATGAGTTTAAACCCTGTAGATTTATGGAGGTCTAGATTCTGAGCTTGATTGCATCTACAATCTGCTCAATTGTTAACACCTCTCCATCTGATGAGAAAAGGGTAGGTAATCTAGTCTGGAGCAGAACATTAAACTCTTCCATGATCTCGCCGACCTTCTTATTCAATGTTTCCTAGAATTTTTTACTGTTTGATGTGACCTTATGGTAGATGATGAATTCATTTGCTTTCCTCACGACTGAATTTTAATCAAGAATTTTAACATCCCTTAAAGCTTCCTTAGTTTCCTTGCATAATTTCATGACCAAGATTTTTGATTCTTTAGCTCGGGGGGTGTATATGTGGAGAATTTGGTTGATCGTCGGGCCAACTTTATCATTTAATTTTTGAGCATCCCTTAGAAACTACAAGGCCGGTTTCAGAGCTGCAACTACAAATATGATTCTCTCCCAATCAGTAGATATTAACTTTTTTATTATTGGAAGGATTTTAGATCCTTGTGTCATGATCATTTCTTGTTGGAATTGGGACTCCCTTGCCTTTATGCTTTCCTCCAATTGACTGCTCTCCTGGAAGGCATTTGTAAGCTTAGAGTGTAGCTTCCCAATCTCTTTGTTGCGAGTTTGCAAAATAGACTTGGTATCTAGCTTTTCTTGTTTTTCCCTTTCTATTTCTACTTGGGCCTTCTAAAGATTGTCAGAGGCTTGGGATCAAATGCTATCCAATTACTTCTACATATCCTTCTTTTCCTGATCTATCTCACTAAATATCTTTTGCATCTCATTAGATATAGCGTTTACATTGGTTGTATTAGTTTCCATATTCTTTTGTTTACATTGATACTCTGCGCTTGTCTCACGTTCAACAATGATCTCACCTTTGAATTTCTCTACCTCGGCACAAAGCCAATCCTACTCATTTTGTGCTGCTTCAAACAACTTAGTTGCTTCTCCTTGTTTACCCTACAACTTCCTCAAGAGGGTCATTTCTACATCCTTGCATTTGATCTCAACCTATAGCCTATCCACCATTGCCTTTACATTTTCCAACTCTACCTTGCACTTCTTAAACTTTTTGTTGAGCTTCTCATAATCGGTGTAGACCACCTTTTGAGTTGCTTTGGCTAGAACCACCTTGTCACACGAGAGAATCTCATTTAAATTGAGGCCTACTGCCCTAATGTCATAATATTTGAACTGTATTTCTCGCTCTAGCTTGGATGTTAGCAGCCGCATGTAAGCGATCAACAGAGCATTCCACTATTCATCAAAATAGGCCTCAATTTTTTGAGTAGCTGGTTTTGTCATGACCTTTATTTGGAGTTTTTGTTTCCTTTCTTGTTGGGCTTGATTCATTGCATCCAAGTGACTTTGGAGACTCTGTGGAGTGTCAAAACTCTGTGTGGAAATTGAAGCACCTGAAGGGAGACTGAAGTAGGTGATGGAAGGAGAGGCTTCAACCGTCTGAGGTTGCAAAGAGGAAAGGGAAGCATTATCATGGAAAAAGGTAGGATGTCATATGTGGACTGAGAAGGGGAGACACCCATTGGAGTGAAAGGGAAATTGGGTGGGAAAAGGGGCATTTTCTTGGTAGCATATGGGTTTGGTGAAATTGGTAGCATGGATGTTGCAGTGTTTTCAATGGGTTCCCTTGATAGGGAAATTAGAGAATCAATTGTGGCCAATGCGGATGATGCTCGCTCGACGCATGGGGTTTCTTCATGGGGTTCATTGTCAAATATGGTCGAGGGTGTTTTTAGAGTGAGGACAATGAAACTCATGGATGAAGGATTCTTCTCAACAGATGAAGGGGAAGGAACAACCAAAGATGCAACAAAAGAAAGAAAGGGGGAACAAGACTTACCTGGGTTGTCTGAGCTAAATATCTTGGTGGGGTAGACTCTGCTTCTTCTTCTTCTTCTTCTCTACTCGATATGCCCAGTCTGCCTAAGCCTTGGACTTGTCTTTTCTTCATAGGGGCTGAACTGGCGAACTCAGATTCCTTAGAGATCGATCTCACTGAACCTTGGGCTCCTATAGCTACAACAACGCTCTTTGGGAACTGTTAGGTCCTATTTTTCTTTGGTGGGGTGTTGGTGGAAGATGTGATCTGCATGCCCTTTTGTTTCACTACCTTCCCTTTCCTTTTCCTGTGCTAGGCTCTTGAGGTTGGGAGGTGTAGAGTGTCACTTCCCCGGTCATATCTCCTTATCAGACTCAGGATTACTATCACCATTTTTGACCTCTTTGTCATAAATTTGGTCGAACTTATCATCATGTAGCTTGACACCCCCATACATGGCACTAAGGTTCTTTATTTCCTATCAGAACCTCCAAAAGTTCATCCTCTTTCTCTCTGACGATCCCAAATGCTTCAATTGTGTGTTGAGAGACTGGCCTATCTGGATGCTCTACTAGAACTCTGCCACCTAAACATAGAAGTCAAGCCACGGTGGTCAGTCGAATGGTATGAAGGCTAGGTCGATGTAAAACTATACCCTCTCCTCGGTTGGGTTCATTCTTGATTCAAAGTACTCCCACCTTTCATGTTTTACAGTCGAGAGTTGCCTTACTGGATTGTAACTCCATGTGTCACAAATGAGTACTAGGCCTAGGTGATCCAATTTTCTAGTAAGCACATCCCGATTTTCCCTTTTTACAAGTGTTAGCTAACTATTGGAAATGGTGAGGGGAATCGAGTAAAGCACTTTCTTGTGTCTTTTGGCGCCATAAGTTATTTTGACAATAGTTTCCTGACGGCATGCCTCCGAAGTGAAATTCCTGTCTGTTACAAACTTGGGGAGCCTAAAAGGCTCCTCAATAAAATCACGAAACTTGATGAAGGGAAAGTTAGCTCCCAAAAAATAGTCCACCAACATTTGGTGGCTTTTCATCCATTGTAAGGCTTCAGGGGAAAACTAACCTAGGGGACATGGGGACAAATCTAAGATTACTGGCCATAGGAAATAATCCATAAATGAATAGTAATCCCATGTCTTGGAAAGCACATGGGTCTAGACCAAAATTGAATGGTATAACCCCTTTACATCAAACCTAAAGAGTGACAAATGCCTTTCGAGAAATTCAGGGTTCTCATGCAAAATCAAATGTGCCAGAAAAGAGGAATAATTGAATTTAAAAGTAGTGCCATAATTTCTCAATTGATCCAGTATCTTTTTAGCCACTACAACAAAATAAAAATACTTCTAGCTTTTCTCCCTTCTGAGCATGAATTCCAAGCCCATCTGAAATGCGTAAACCTTTTTGTCATCCTCAAAACCATAAATACAAGCTAACATTGCAAAAACAACGTGCATATCATATTTGAACTTTCTGCATACCAAAGGGAAGGCGAGTTGATTTCGTTCCACCCTCTTGTTTGTTTCATCTATATAAAATTGTAATTGCTTGGTTCTGGTTTTCCAAAAATCCTCCATTATCCTGTGCTCAAATCTTTCGACACTCTAGTTTACAGGGATGCACAATATATCCTAGATGGCCACTGTGCTAATTGTAACCCTTAACCTATTACCATTTATAACCCTTATTTCTTTATCCAACCTCTTTGCACATGCATCCACCAGCTCTAGACATGGGTGCATAACAGGCAACAAAAATTGTGGCAAACCGCAATACCAGAGTTGTGACACAAAGCCTTCAGTTCCTCCATAGATGACCATTCTCTGTATTTCCCCTCCCTAAGACTTTTAGGGTTCAAGTGCAACTTTGGGTCAAAAATATTGTTTGCAAAATCCATAATCGCTTCCTTCTTAATGGGATCTCTTTCCAATACAATTTTAGTATGAGAAAAAATAAGCTCTTCCGGTGTTGAGGCATTAGCAAATGAATCTCTTCCAAATATGTTGGTGTAGCTTGGTTTGGTAGAAAAAAATCCAGCCTATTGACCATAAGATGATGCCTAGTGAAAACCATTTCGGTGGCACTTATGACAAGTACCTTGGTGAAAACCTATAAAAAAGGTGTCATGTGTAAATAAGCATTGTTGATCATTAAAGCTTGCACCTCTCTGAACAACCTTATGGGAAATTCAATGAGTGGGGGACCAATTTGTGCCTCACTAAATGACCTCTGGGATTTTTAAAGAAAGTTGACTCTTCTTTATGTTTGGGGGAAAAAGGGGTAGAAAGAAATGAAAATAAAGGATAAAGATGGTGATGCACCAAGCTTTTACAACATTTCAAACCTTAACTATTCCTTATTAAGTGATAAGATGGACATAGAATGTCATAGACCTTTCATTTTTGGGAAGAGAATGAGCAGCAAAGTCTAGATAAAGCACAATACATTGTTTCAAATCTCCTTGCAGGAAGCATCCATTAAGGTCCGATCGGAAATAAGAAAAACCCTAAAGATTAATAGGAATATTCAGAATTTTACATAATTCTTCCTTCTTTGTAGCATAATATGAAAATGGCACACCTTTTATAGAAAATGAAAGACTATCATGGACACAATCCAATTTCAGAAAGATAGCATAGAACATAAAAGCTAACAACATGTAAATTAGTTACAGGAATATCAATGAAAAATATTTAACACAGTGTTTTCAATATGGATGCAATATGAAAAAGAAATTTGACAAAGGCCATGGAATGCACAATCTCAAAAATTTCTCCCAAACAGATCAAACTTTTATGATATATAAACTAAAAACAGAGGTCGGATGCCAATCCGATGATAGTCTGAGTTAATTATAACATGCCAAAGAGAATAAACAGTATTCTATAAAGAACCTCCTACTTTTGAGAAAAGAAAACTCCCTAAAACAATATCTATTTTCTTTGAAAAGGTTTTTCAAAGAAAAATTTAGAACTTTTTACTCACTGCTACCAATCCTTATTTATAGCTAAAAGAAGAGGACACCACCGCAAACAAACCATAAGAAGAAACTGCCAAATGCATGAATTTGATAGCTTGCAATATGATCTTAGACCTTGATTTGATCACAAAAATATTCACTCATTAAGTCTCAAATGCTTCATTAATGGTTTCATATCTTTTAATGAAGATATACTATCAAAAGACAATCGGATTTTAACACAGTTTGGAAAAATTTGATTGATCAACTATGGGGATTGATGATGCCAACTCCAAGGTTTCACCCCGAAAGTAAGACATCCACTGCACTTTCCGATGAACTCCACCCAAAAAGATCATTATGTGGAAGATACAGACTATCTAACGAAAATAGATGACATGTCAAGTGAGTAGGTGATCTCATACTTTGTGAGGGTAGTTTTGAAGAAAATCCCCACCAAATTGACACGTGTCCTAGTTCACGCCTGAAAGGAAAATGATATATAAAGTCATGCAGCCACCATGTGGCACATTACATGCCTTTATGTGAAAGTAGTCTTCATCCTTTGTTAGGTATGAACAAGGATACTCTTGTTGTTTATAGAGTCAAATTCCATGCAATAGATACGACACCACATTGGTTCTTCATACCTTGGTGCATAGTGTCTACTTTCTATTTCAAAATAAGAATTTCTCTATATTCTTTAGCATAGCCTAAAGAAAAAGAAAAAGCATCTATCCTATCTCATAACATATCTAATAAAGCAATCAAATCTATCCAATAATCGTAGTTTTTCTTGATACTTGATCAACATCATTAAAAATTCATCATATCCTATACTATCTATACATCTAATCATCTACCCTTTCTTCTATCCTACTCATCATGGTAACATTTCTATTGAAGTATCATGACATACACAAAAATATCCATTACATCCTACATCCACAAAAACATTGGTTGTATCATATATCAATTTATCATAGCATCATACATCATTTATCCTACATGGTCATCATATATAGCATCAAAAATACCATAAATACTCAAAGCATTGCATCATATATCCATATATCATCCATCAATCATACTATTTAGAACTCAACCCCATCCAATCGAGAACCCCATATAATGTTGATTGGGAATGATCTCCCCATAAATAAGGCTAACCACCACTCTGATGATATCCTCAACGACCCCAATATACTATCGAAGGTTGATTTTTCCATCATCAATCTCCAACTCATCATCTAGAAATAATCTCTAAAGTCTCTATATTGGAGTCCAACTCATAGGATACCTTTTCTCCATGGATAGAAATTTACAGGATGCACCACACATCCTCTAAGGTAACCATAGCCTCACCTATGGGGAATCTGAAAGAAGCAATCTTTGAGTGCCACCGCTCCATAATCACGATCATGGAGCCTAATGTTCTTAGATCTCAAGCATTCATGCAATATGAAAAAACCCAATTTCGCACTGAGGAACTCGACATCCATTTGAGTGAGGTGAGCCATCTGGTCCAATACCATAGGCCATCACTCTTGCAACAAGATAGGATCAAGTATTTCCTACAAGCATAACACCCACAATGTCAATTTGCTGAAAATTTTGAAAAATAAACTGTTTGCAAATCCATAAGTCAAAAGCAATATTTTTTCAAAAGCACCACTTCATCATAGTCATAAGAAATATTTTTTTAAAAGAATCACTTTACCATTTCAAAATCGAACCTATTTGTAATAGCATTGCTTTACACTAGTCAAAAGAAAACCAAAGTCATAAACTAAATTGCTTATGCAAAAGGGTTACACAAAAATAAAAAACGTCACATCAGTGATCATATGCATCATGATGGGTTTCATAAGCATCAAGACTAACTCCACACATTTGATGACCTACATTTCCTTAGCATTTATTATGCCTAGAAATATGTAAACTCAAGAATGGTTTAGGTACATACCAGGGGATCTGCTTTGACCAGCCACTAGGATTATTAGACTGCATCTGCATAGTGTGGGATGTGTGGAATGTGAGCCATCTTTGCAAAGTCTCTATAGTGGAATCTATCTTTGAGCTCTAAAAATATATAACTCTCAAGGTGAAAATTAATTGAAAATGACCCCCAGAGGCATATATATAGTCCCTAAAACCATGGTTTTCATCCCTCCCACCCTCTTCATCCTATTTCTTTCCTTCACCATCTTTCTTGATCAGTTTCATGGCCTATGATGACCTAATTTTTCTTCCTCTTCTTCATCGAACCTTTCTCGTCAAACTATCGTGAGCACAACCTAAAAAATTATTTTTCTAGCCAACCTCTCGAGGGGGCAGCCTACCATCCTTCCATCATTCCTTCATTTGTTGGGGCACAGTGGGACACCAACTTTTAAAAAAAAAAAATTCCAATCAACATCATGTCTTTGAAACAATGTAACATGTACATTATCTCAAAAAGGGGAAAAATGTAGACATCTAAAATTATCTTAATGCATCACACATTCCTAATTCACTATTTTACATCCCTTTCTTTATTCTCCTAATTCATCAATTTTCTTAAATAATTTTTTAATTATTTGATTAAATTCATTATTTTCCTTTATTAATTGAATAATTAATATTATTTGATTAATTCATTAAAATTCACCAGTTTCCTCTAATTTACCTTAGTAAAATAAATTTGAATTATTTAATTAAGTTCAAATTTCTCTCATTCCACAATAATTAATTCCATTTATTTAATTAATAGTAATTTTCCTCACACATAATTAAAAATCCTAAATTTCCTCTTACCTCATAATTAAATAATTTCTTTATTATTTAATTAACTAATTTTCCTCCAACTTGCACACGACATTTTCAGAAAGGAAATATTCTCTTTTCAAGATATCTTCCCTCAAATTATCCCAAACTAATTCCCTTGAAATGAGGAGATATTTTTAGTAACTAAAGCTCTCATTCAATCTTCACTATTGATTTCTTGATCTAATCTGATTCGTTGATCTTCATCCTCCATTCTCCACTGTTGATCAAACGTTCATGAATTCTATAAAATAAGCCTTCCTCCATTAAAAATCATTCACAATCTTCATGAGTTTGAGAATTCATCATTTCTTAATCATTTTGAAAATTTGAGCTATCATTGTGAGTCAAGATCTTCATCAACAAAGATTTTTCAACATGGGCTATGCACAATTAAGTAATCCACATACCAAATTCCCATAATTCAACAATCAAGTACTAGGTTTGCATGTTTCTTTGAGTGATTTGATCTTAATTAGAATTGTGTTCTTGATTTATGTTTTATTCATTTGATTCATTGCATTCAACTCTATTGGTTAATGGGTTTAATTGATCTCTTAATTCTACATGTTTGATGGTTTCTAACCCTAATTGCTATAATTTTTCTTTTTAATCATTTCCCATTATTCCCCTTATACAAGGACAAAGCTAGACCAAGTAGAAGGGGTATTATGTTTCACATGGATTCCATTAGTATCTAGTGATGGTGCAAAATGTGGATCATCAACAAAAGAAACTAATAATTCAGATTCGATCACCATGACTTTAGTGTTAACTAGATTAACTAATGTAATCAACATAGACACAAAGCAAGGATAATGTACCTAGAGTTATAAATCTAGGGTTGTTGAGAGAATTTTGATAGAAATAGAGGTGTCTAAGAAGACCATGGTAAGCAACCTAAAAAAAGTCAATAAGTGCCAAAGAAAGGGCAATTAGAAATTGCAATTGGTGAGACACAAAGGAAGATGCACTACCAAAAGATTAGCCAACTGAAGGAAGCCAAGATTTTGCATGTTTATAATGGAATTCGATGATGGGATATTTTAGAAATATAATATAAAATATATTATTTGTCTTATATTTAAGTGCATTGTTTATTATACCCTAAAAATAAATTAGAGAATATATATGTTTAAGTGAATATATATGTTTAAATAAAGTTCCCTCATACATGAATTAGGCATCTTATAATTATTAGTACTTGTTGTATATATTATAATTATATAAATACTATATATTCTATGTAATATAAAATATTAAATATGATATTAGTTAAACTAATAAAATAAAATTAATAGTTTTATTTGAAAAAAATACATTTATTTTATATATATTATAATTATATTTACTATATTTTATGTAATATAAATTATTAAAGATATATATTATATATGATATCATTTAAATTGACACAACAAAATTTAATAGTTTTATTTGAAAAAATATATTTATTATATTCTATTTACTATATATTTTATGTAATATAAATTATTAATGATAAATATTATATATGATAACGTTTAAATTAATACAATAAAATTTAACGGTTTTGTTTGAAAAAATTATATTTATTTTATATATAATATTATAATTATGTTTACTATATATTTGATGTAATATATTGTTCAAAATAAATATTATATATGATATAATTTAAACCAAGATAATAAAATTTAATAGTTTTATTTAAGAATTTTTTTGTTTTGATACGCAAGGTAGGGATTTATATTAATTATTATAAAATTTACACCCGTCTGCATAGCAGGAGATAACAGTCTTCCATGGAATCTAAGCCTATTGGCTAAACCTTCCAACCCGGGAGCAAGATACGACTGGTTACAAAAATGTAGTCCTGCTGCATGGCTTCAAAAAACCATCTACTATTATGATTTTAAACACAGAAAATTAAAACAAAAGGCCGAGCCTCACACGACCGGTACCGAATTTGCAATTCCACTGCGTAACTTCTAAAACCTTCTAGAATTATGATTAAACACAAAAAATTGAAACACAGAGGCTAAGCCTCACAGGAAGCCATTTAGTTCTGCAAACAAGGTGAAGTCTTCCACCCATTCCATCCCCTCCTCTGTCACGAGCCTCAGCTTCCTTTTCAGGAATTCGACTGCAATGGCCGATATCATTCTGTGCCTCATAAGCTCTAGCCCCTTAAGGTCTAAAATGAAGGGATAAACTTTAACTGCCTCGTTCATCTCCCAAAGAAGGTCCAGGTCTGCGGGGCGTGGGATTCCTTTTCCCTTGAAAGCCACCTTCAGTTTCTTCTCTAACCCCCCTATCAAGTCGCCTAGGAAAAGACGCTCCAACATTTCCTTTGCCTCCACCTTCGGGACTTCCAGGTCCAAAATTATAGCTAAGAACCGAGAGGAGATGTGTGCATTATCTCTCGCAAATTCCTTTCTTTCCAAATGACCTTTTCCTAATATCATTTTGACTACTAACATAGTCAAGGGATCGTCCTCAAGTAGGATTCTCTTCAGTCTTTGATCAGTAATCTCCTGAAATGCTATTTGTCTCTCTGTAGCCACCAAGGAGACTAGAGTATCAACATCGAAACTTTCCAACCCCTCCACTGATATGGAGATAATGAATTTTGATCTACTCGTCCTCACCATTTGCATCCCTTTAGTTGATAGTTCCCTGCACAGAGACAAAAAACAAACCAAATTTTGAAAACCATACTGCAAGAATGTCTTCATCCGTTCACTTTTAAAAAGCCTGTATGGTGTAAGGCCGAGCCTCCGCGCATAAATCTGAAATAATGGCGAAGCAAGGCACTCCATCCTTGCAATAAAATTAGCCTACGACCTTCATCCTTCATTTAGCTAGCTCCTCGTGAGGAGTGAATTCTGCCACTTGGCCCATATACTTAAGCTTTCATGATGGTCGTACCCTACGTGTCAAGCTGTTTCTGCTTGGATACTTGTGTCATTAGCTTCTCTTGATGTCGCCGAGGTCTCCCCTAATTTGGTGTACTACTAAAATTTGGTTGTTTTCCTTCCTTATCCCTCTGTCATTTTAGAGAGGGCTTGGAGTGATGTGACCTTGCCACTTAGCCGCCACCTTTCGCACCCCATCCACCACCTCATTTCCTCCCTCTTTGTTAGCAAAATTGCCTTTATTTGCATCGATCTCATGGATTCGTATGATAGGGAACTAAATGAGGGGTGGGAGGGACCCACCCTACCACCCACGAGAAATTATTATTATATATTATAGAGTTTTATATATTTTTCCTTGAATTATAAAATTATATCTCTCTACTTCTATCTCCCTACCTCTATCTTTCCCCCTATCCCTCTCTATCTCTCTATATCTCCCTCTCTTCCTCTCTTATTCACCCCATATCTCCTTCCATCTATCCTACTCTATATCTCTATCTCTATTTCTCTCTATCTCCCTCTCACTCCTCTCTATCTCTTTCTATCCATATCTTTCTCTACATTTATCTCCCTCTCTCTATCTCTCTCCCTATCTCTTTATCTCTTTCCCTATCTCTCTATATCTCTTTATATCACCTTCTATCTATATATCACCCTTTCTCTCTCTCCCTTTCCCTCTCTATCTCTCCCCATCTCTCCCTCCCTTTCTCCCTTCCTATCCCCATCTCTCTCTCTCTCTTCCCATATTTCTCCATCTCTCTTTTTCTCTTCCCATATATCCATCTCTCCCTATTTTTTCCCCCCTCTCTCTATCTACCCCTATTTCTCTCTCCCTCTCTATTTATCTATCTAGATACTCTCTATTTTTCCATCTCTTTATCACTGTCTCCCTCTCCCCCTCTCTATATCTCCTTATCTCTCTTTATCACTTCATCTCACCATCTATATCTCTCCCTATCTCTCCCCCATCTTCCTATATATCTTTATATCTCTTCCTTTATATCTCTCCCTCTCTATCTCACAATCTCTCTCTATCTTTATATATTTTCTACCTCTCTCTATCTCTATCTATTTTCCTCTCTCTTCCTCTTTCACTCTATCTTCATCTCTACCTCTATCTTCCTCTCCCCCTCTATCTCTACACATGTCTTCCTCTCTCTCTCTATCAATCCATCTCTCTCTCTCTCCCCCTCCCTCTTCCTAGACATCTATATCTATCTCTTTACCTCTCTATCTTTGTATCTCCATATTTCATCTTCCATCTCTCCATCTCTCTCTACCCATATATCTCTCCCTCTTTCTACCTCTCTCTATATATCACGTCCTATCTTTATATTTCTATCTCCCCATCTCTCATTCCCTCCCTCTCTCCTCTATCTATTTATCTCTTCCATCTCTATCTATCCTTCTCTCCTCTCTCTCTCTCTCCTCTCCATATGCATCTCCTTCATCTTAATTTCCATCTCCATCTCTATCTTCCTCTCTACCTTTATCTTCTTACCCCTCCCTCTTGCTCTTACCCCCTCTATCTCTCCCTTTTTATCTCTATATCTCCCTCTCTCTCCCTCTCTCCCTATTGTAAACATAACATGAGCCTATCGGTAATAGAGCATAACTATCTTCCTCATTTAGAGGTTTTGTTTCAATCATGTTTGAATCCATGTAAGTGGATGCATAGTTGATTGGAATCTATCACTTATCTATTAAGACATTTTTTATATAAACAACATCATTTTCTAAATGGCCTACCAATTGACATCATGTATTGCACAAATATATGAAAAAAATTGATAATTTTTTTGTAATTGACCTTCCACACCTCTTTGACATACCCATTGCACACCAAGGTGTGATTGATAGTAATTATTTTTATACGTTATGATCCGAACCAACAATTACAATACTTACCCAAGGAATATCCTTCATAAAAATTCCATCAAAGTTATTTCAACTCCTAAAAGTTAAGTGAACATAAAAATAGGGAAGAAAGCGACCACTTGTATGGATTCACATGTCTCTACATAAATTATATGCAATAATTATGTGATAGTCATTATGTCACTATCACCTCATGTTGTACAACAACCCCACACACAAATAATAGGAAGTTGGAAGGAAACTCATTTTAATAATTATATAATATAAATTAATATAATATAATATTGTGATGCAGTGAAGTTTACCTATCCTAAATGATGCAAAGAAGGAAAAAAACACTACACACCCTCAAGATTACCCTAGTTTAACTCAAACAAAAGAAAAGATAAACAACAACAGCTTTTACCTTTGTTCAAATTGACCTTTGGTTGGCCCTTTGATGGTTGATATTGTATGCTCCTTGATGGAAAACGATCTAAAATGATATGCAAAGTGATGAGGATTTGATGGAAATTCAAATGATGAATGTGGGTAGTTGGATAGATACCTAGAATGGATGCAAGATGAGCTTGAAGGTGCAATAATGGTGGATGAGAGTAGTAGTTGAGTGCTTGAGAGTTGAATTTGAATGCTTGAATGTGATTGTAAGTTGAATGCATAATGAGAGAATGAATAGAAATCCTCTATATTTAGGGGATAATTCTCTAGAGAATTCAATGGTCAAGATTGAGCCAACATGACCAAGATGGAGGGCTATGGTGAGTTGAGGACTCAAAAGCCCTCACATCTTTCCATGTGGAAATGAGATGGAAAAAGGACATGATGAGGTGGAGAGGGTACAAGTGAGGTGGAGGTACTTGCAAGTACCTTGGAAAGGGGAGAAGATTTCCTCAAAAAAGAGCTTCTTGTCCCCATGTGGGAAGGATGTTGACATGTGAGGAATTTTAGAATTCCTCACACATCATCATGGGGAAGAGAGAAATGGTTGGGATAGTAAATGTGAATTTTAAATTCACATGATTGGGAGTATCTTGTGGATAAGACAAGGTTCCCAAAAAGTAGGACTTTGACCCATGTGAGTGATGCGACTTTTCAATGATCATATGGGGAAGAGGAGAGTCCTTGGAAGGATAAAATGGAATTTAAAATTCCATTAGGAAGGGCATGGGGATAATAAAAGGAATTTAATATTCCTTGGGAGATAAGAGAGTTGACCAAGGTACTAATTAGACTAGCTAATCAGTGATTAGAAGACAATTAGTGGCTAATGAAGATAAGGAGCCAACTTGCAAAAGTTGGAGGATGTGACACATCCTAATCATATATTAGACATGCACACATAATGATGGGATTAGGAGGTGGATTAGAATTAAGGAAAATGTGATGGAGGATGTGACATGTGAGGAATTAAATAAATGTATTATTTATTTAATTCTTTTGAAGAAAAGGGGAATAAAGAGTAAGGTATTTAATTATTAACTAAATACCTTAGGGATTTAGAAGAATTAAGGGATTAATTAAATAATAACAATATTACTTAATTAATGCAAATAAGAGGATATTTAGACGAAAAGGGATAAATTTGGACAAATGTAAGTGTCCAAATTTAGGTGTCTACATTTTTCCCCTCTTTGAGATGGTGCTACGAAGTAGCATCATTTCAAAGAAGATTAAAAGATAAGACCAAGAAGAAGATGGTTAGATTGGAAAAGATGCCCCAGTCATTCAAAGAGTGACTAGGAAGAAGGATGATGGGAGTGAAGATGAAGATTAGGGATTAAGGATGCCCCCTCGAGAGGACATGTGGGTTCAAGAGAATACGGGTGTTCTCTCAAAATGGATGAGATGATGTGAGAGGGAAGATGGGGAAGATGATTCAAAGTGATGGATGAGAGAGGATGACAAGCGATAGGAGATTGGAAAGAAAAAATGGATTCAAGGACAAATGTGATGTTTCCCTAGTCAAGCTACAAGCCAAAATGGGTTGATGATGGATGGAGTGTTGTCAATAAGGGAATGATATATCTCGAAACAACATGAGGATAGGGAAGGATACATCCCGATGATGATGATGAAAGTTTTGTTGATGAGGGAAGGATACATCCCAAAAAAAAACCAAAGGATAGGGAAGGATGCATCCCAAAGATGATGACAATGATGATGATGATGATGATGATTAAGGCTTGTAGCAAGGCAGGGAACAAGACCAAGGATGTGATTAGATGATTTGTGCTAGATTTGATTGGATGAGGATTGGATGGAGATGTGAAATGGTTGAAAAGATGCAATGGAATGGAATGGAAAATGAAATGCAATCCTAATGCAATTTTCCATTTTTGGAACACTGATTTTTGCTATAGCATAAGACACCAAGTGCCAGGGTATGTGGAACCAAGGTGGATTAGTGTCTAATGCATAAAACAAACACAAAAAACAAGAAGGATATTCCAACACCCCAAAGTCACAAAGACCTTGGTCAGGCTAGGAATTGGAATAACCACAAGAATAAGAGGATGTCCCAATGTAACACAAGACCGTAGGATTCTTGGTGGGTACTATGCGAGACAACCAAGAAGAAAACAACAAAAAAAAGATCAAGATATGCCCCTATGTTTACCAGTCAAAGCACACCATGATATGATGGATTAAGGTGACCATGACAAGTGATGATAGGGAGCTCAAATGATAAAAAAAATCCAAAAGCATCAAAAGATCACAATCAATTTCAAAACGTCATTTTCCATAGGATCGAGAGGATGAGGTCTATTAGAAAGGATGCATCCTATTGAGACCAAAGATGGATACTAGACTAAAAGATTGATAAATGACACAGGAAATTCTGAAACCAATTGGATTTGATGATATGAGTGGATCTCATTTGTTAAGAACCAACTGGATAAGGGCATGAATTGATGACATGACACAAGAGAGACAAGACATGAGACTAACACACCCTAAAGACCTAGGGGCTTGGGGGTTGATCAAATATTATCCTTGCCTACGTGAAAGCACAGAGCCCTCATAGTTTGAAAAAAGATTATGGATAAAAGCAAAAAGAGGACAATGAAGATTGATGATGGATGACAAAGATAGGACGAACCAAATCAAAGCAAAGCGGACCATGAAGACCGATGATAGATGATAAAGATAGGATGGACAAAAGGAGCCCCGGGGGCATATCAAATGATCGACCTTTCCTACATGAAAGCATAGGGGAAACATAGTTTGACAAAAGACCAAAGACAAATGATGGATAAGGGATTATGATAAGATAACCCTAATAAGAGGATAAAGTGATGGGACTGATACGATGAGATAAGATAGATCCAGTAGATAAGATAGGATGATGGCAATCACACGAAGCTCAGGGATGGGATAGTTATCCAAATCATCAAAATGAATTGGGAGGATGATACGATGGAGAGATTGGAAAGATGTGCAAAAGAAGTGGGAGTGATGTCGATGAGATAGATGGCATTGGATTGCATGGAGAGTAGCCTATAGCTAGATATCAATGACAAGGGATTATGAGATGGGATGAGGATAAGGAGATAAGGATGGGGAGATGAAAAGGATTGTTATGATAGAAAAATAGGAAGATAAGGATGGGGAGATGAAATGCATTGTTTGGATGGATAGGAAGATAAGGATGGGGAGATGGAAGGGATTGTTTGGATTGATGAATGATGTCTCCAAGGACTTATGTCACAAAGGAAGTGGATGCCCCCACTCTAGATATGTCATGTGTGAGGAGGCAGGAGGGATGGAAGACAAGTGGATGGGAAGATAAAGGAGATAAATGGAGGAGGATATGATAGATGGATGAGGGAGGGAGATGGATATGGATAAGATGGAAGGGAGATTGATGGTAGCATGATAGGTGGACAACGAAGGTAGATGGATGTGGATAAGGATTAGGATAGTGTATGGACAAGGGGAATGAATGCCAAGAGGTGTCCAAAGCATGTATGTATGTTTGCCCCTATCTATATCAAGATCACTAGGAGGATGGCTGGATTGGGATAAATGAGATATGATAGATAGGGCGTGGAAGATAGGTTAGATGGAGGAGATGGGTGAAGGGGATGGAGTTGCCCCCAAATATGGAAGAAGATTGGATGGGGGATTTACACATGATGCCTGTTTTCTAGGTTTTCATCATGGTACTTATCTAAGGCACTTTTTTGCCAAGTTTTCACCATAGGAAGAATTATTTCTCTTTACTCTTTTCTTGATTTTTGTTTTGATTTTTGACAATTTTTGACTTTTTTGACTTTTTTGACTTTTTTGACTTTTCGGATAGCATGCGGATGGAGATGGATAAGGATAGGGATGTGGATAAGTGGATTTAGAAGATATGCAATAAGGAGATGGAAGAAGGACTCGAGCATCAAGTTCCATACAAGGTGTTAAGAGCCCATGTGTCGAGTGACTATGGGATGTTGGTACAACCTTATTAGGATAAATGGATTATGCAATTGAATGGATTAAAGGGATTTTATGTGGGAGATATGTGGGATAATGGATGGGATGTTGGAAAGTGTATGGATGGAATGATGGGGATAATATGTGATGGGGTAATGAGTTCAAGACCAACATTGGCACATATGGTGGTGGACATGAAAGGATAGGAGGATTAATGGATGGAGAATGCAGGGATAATGGAGGAGATGAGATAGTGAATTTTGGAACATAAGGACCCAAAACAAATTTAGGAGATGGTGGATGAGAATGATTAGCTTTTGGACTAGCAACTTTGGATGTTATTATAGATTTTTCATTTGAAGGAATTGCATATTTTCTTTGGGATCCACATGGTCTTGATCTTTGCTTTGGTGGGCCTTTGTGGCCGATGAGTTGGATTTGGATTTTGGATTTGATTTTTCTTTTCTTCAACATGCCTTTTAGAGGGTACATGAGGAGCTTTAGATCCATGTTGATGTTTTGATTTATGCATTTTTACTTTGGAATCCAAAGCTCTTTTACCAGTAGGGGGATGGGTGTGAGGAGATGGATGGGTGTGAGGAGATGGATGATGTGGAAGAAACATGAATGTAGTGATGGAGGTAGGATTTTGGGGATGATATGTGGATGAAGGATGTGTAGGTATGTGCCTTTTTTGATCTTGATTAGGGGACATGAGAGTGGGATGTTTATGGCAGGTGACATGGATAGGTGATGGATGGATGAAAGGATGAATAGTGCAAGATGGAGGAGGTGATTTTGGGATGTAAGGGCCCAAAATAGACGTAGTGGGTGGAGGGACATAAGGAACCAAAGTGGATGGAGTAGATGAAGGATGGGAGATGGTGGATGGAGGGATGTAAGGACCCAAAGTGGATGGAGCAAATGAAGGAGGAATACAGATGGTTGTTTGGAGGCGATACAATGGAGGGGGATGGCAGAAAATGATCTGGTTGAGTGATGGGAGGAGCCTCTTATTCGTTTAGAAGAGGATTGTTGAGGATATGTGGAGGTTGTACCAACATTTTTAGATTATGATTTGCAAGTAGTACCTCTGAGACCTCGCGTATAGGAGTGTTCTTTGACTTGGATGGGCTCTAAAATACATTGCTCATGAAGGCCTAAACCTTTTCCTTGATAGTTCATTTTCTTGAGCATTCGATCCATGATAAGATTTGTGTTATCTTGGAAGAATGATGCGAGTCCATTATTAGGTGAAGGATGATGGGTGGTATATATGCTTTTTTTTTCTTTTGCAAGGAGACCACCATGGAAGAATGTGAGAGTACCAAGGGGATATAAAAGTGGTGTGGGAATAGTAGGTTTAGGTGATGATGGAGGATCATGAGATGGAGATGATGGGATACCAACATTGTGATCGGGAGGAGTGAGTGGTAAGGGATAAGGAGAGGGGTTAGGTGACCTGATAGGATTTGTATTTGTGGCAGTGGGTGATAAGGGTTGATGAGATGGAGCGATTGGATCTTGAGTGTCAAGGGAATCATGGGATGGAGTGGATGGAGGACTGTGATCTTGAGATGGACTAGATGGGTCGACATGATCTTGATGTGGAGAAGGGGATATGTTGGTATGTTGTGGATCAAGCTCTTGGCATGAATCATCTTGTGTGGGAGGCATGATAATGGAGTGTTGGAGGGATTCCTCAAGTGGGGGAGACGAAAGGATGGAGGATTCATGAAGTTAATGGGAATGGATTTCAGTGATACTAGGAGTGGGAGGAGTCAATTGAATTTGTGTGTCTTCGATGGGTTTGACAACTCTTAGAGTAGGAGATGGGGGCTCAATGGATTCAGTGGGTTGGATGGTTTCAAAAGCTTGAGTGGTGCTATGGATGGTATCATCAATGATAGGTGTGGTGCGGAGAAGGGTCTCATCACTAGTGACTGTCGATGATGGATTGGGATGGCATGGTTCCAAGACTTCATGATGTGGATTTGGGGATGTCTTCTTTGTCATGAGTCCTTGGAGAAATTCTGGGGTGAGAATCATGCATATTCTAGGTGTAGATGGTGAGGTAGGAGCGGATGAAGGATTATAGATTGGTGATGGATTAGGATTATGGATTGGTGGACTAGGATTAGGTTGAGGAACGAGACTGGATGGAGGTCTAGGAGCAAGATTAGGATTGGAGGGGTGTTTAATATTAGATGGAGGGTTAAGGTAGGGATATTGGTATGGTGAATTAAGATGGGAATACATGGACGATGGATTAGGACAAGAGGATATAGGTGGTGGATTGTAATAGAGGTATTGGGATAGTAGATTAGGATAGGAAGATTGATATGGTGGATTAAGATAGGAGGACATGGATAGTGGATTAGGATAAGAAGGTGTGGATGTAGGATAAGGATAGGAAGATGTGGATTTTGGATTAGGATAAGAAGGTATGGATGTAGGATAAGGATAGGAAGATTCAGATGTTGGATTAGAATAAGAAAGTGTGGATGTAGGATTAGGATAGGCAAACTGGTAAGGAGGATTAGGATAGGGGGACATGGATGGGGGATCATAATAGGAGTATTGGGATGGTAGATTAGATTGGGATGATAGATTGGGATAAGAGGATGTGGATGTTGGATAAGAAAATGATGTGGATGAAGGGTATGATGAATATGCAGATAGGGAAGATAATGGATATCCCTTTTCAAAGGTAGCATAAGGAGCATTATTAGGCATGGATGAAGACTAACAGGCTGTCATTAGGTCCTAACACTTTAGTGAATAAACACATCAATATATCGACCGAGCAATGTCCAATGACTGTATGCAATAGAGGACATCTCAACTCCTCTCTTAATTACTAATCTACTAAATACAAATTCTAATCTAAGGGGCCTCTAATCTAGAAAGCAATAAATCATCTATCTAGAAAGTAGGAAAGTAACTCAAATCAAAAGACAAAAAACTAAGAATCTGAAAAGCATCACCATTAAACTAGAAAGCATGGAAATAATTAACCTAAAGAATGCGTAAATTTCTGAAGAGGTAAAGCATGTAAAGAAATTAGGAAAAATTTATCTACTACAAAGAATCATAAGCTAACTACTAATCATAAAACCATCAATCAAAATCAATTGAAGAAAGGTGCTCCAGACATTCAAATGCTAAGCTCAAAAGCTACAGACTCAATTACAACTTGCAGGCTTGACACTAACAGTATAACATGTACTAATGAAAATAAAATGCAAATGCAAAATTCTATTCTATGAAAGGAAAATTTAGAACATGAAACAAATATGTATCTATCTATTTCTAACCCTCAAGTGGCCAGCACGTGGGTGTATCTACTGCTACTTCACATCACATGCACTAGAAAATCCTTATTGTTACTTCATTCCACATATGCATCCATATTACATAGTAATTCAAAGGAAGGCAGGAAAACTCATATTCATATGGTAATGTTTACTCAAAAGACAAATTGACAGCATAACGATATTCTTTCTCTCATTATTTGTAACAGTTACATATTTATAGGAAAAACGACTAACAAAAATCCTAATTTTTAGTCAATCAAGTCTTTCAACAGATCACCCATAGTAAAAGGGACTTAAGATCCCATGATATGCAATATTAAAGAGGCTTAGTATGAGCCATAAAGTCTTTGAAATTGAAAAATAATAGAATTATAAAGGCTCGTCCAAAATGTGTGCTCCTAGCATTCTGGCGCCTGCTCATTGGTTTTCAAAAGTATGAGACCCGCATTTATTTCCCTTCTGACTAGAATGGTGAATGGTGGTGGATTTGACCTATGAAATGCTCAAGACTAAACCATTAAATCAGCATAAGTTAGTTTAATTTAATCAACTCCAAGAAATAAGTTTGTAAAATTATTCATAGAAAGGAAAGCAATTATTTTTCCTAAAGGTAATCAATTGGTAGAGTAATTTGGGATGGAAGGTTTATATTTGTATATTGAGGCCATTATGTTGATGAGGTTATTTTTACCTCATCATTTCCTCCCCTCCCTAATTCCAAGCAGGTCCTCTTGCTCTCTGATATGCCCCCTGTCCATCATTTCCTCATATTTAGCACTAAGATCATACACATCATCTGCCTCTATGTCCAATGTCTCTAGATTCCTCAAGAATCCCTGATGAAAAGTGACCCTTTGTTTCCATCTGGAAAAACTATCTTCACTTTGGTCCAATTTGGTGTATACTGAAGGTGGTGGGGAAACAATCAAGGGAGGTTTGTACCTCATACCAATCCAATTGGTCTTAAAGTCCTCCAAAATTTTGATCAAGGTTGCTGCTCTTCTGTAGGACCATTTGATATTGAGAGGTGAAATTATTTCCCTCTTCTTGATATGCATTGGAAGAGGGGTTTACCTTTCTTCACATGCATGCCATGCTAGTCCTATTAAATGTGGGGCCCATGTTCTTGAAAGTAATCATGACATACCCTGAGGTTGTTATCATATTTGAATTGTGCTTCCTATTTACTTTTAACACCCAAAAAATGTTTCTTGAAAGAGAGAGGCTTCCTATGAGGGTATCTTATTTGCAACCCTACAGTCTTTTCTGCTTGAGCATAATCTCTTGATCTATCTTGCCAGTGAATTTGGCTTCTCATAGTGGAAAAGAATGATCTTAACTTTGCTTCTCCTACAAAGAGGTTAATAAAGAAATTCGTATACTTTTCTAGGAGTAAATTGTGAACAAAGAATTCACATAGAAAATTCTATTGTTCAGGGAGTGACTCAACAAATATTTTTACAAATTCCTTGACATCAGGGTCATGAGGTTGGTTTTGGCGAATTCTTTGCAATTTCCATCTCAAAAGATGCTCGTTAAGAAACATGGAGTACAACCTAGATGGTCTTCTATAGGCCAATAGAAATTCCCCAATTTCACAGGCATCCTGCTTAACCCTATATGCTTGATGGAAAGATTCTTTTAACATGACTAACTCCCTCTTTAACCTATTGTTTTCAAATTCTACATCTTTTAAAAGGTAAAAATGCTCTATCCATTTCATAAGCATTGGGGGAATACGTACCTGGAACCAATCTATAACAATAGGTTCAGTTTGTGTCCCTTTTGATTCCATAATTGGTTGAGTATCACTTTCCTATAAATTTTGTTCTAGCTCCACAATTTTACTCACAGAGGCATTCAACTCAGTTTCCTGTTGATTCTTTTCTTCCTCAAAGGCACTGAATATTTGCATAAAATTATTTTTCAAATCTTGAATACATTTTTCTTTTTCATACAGAGCATTTTGATTCTGCTTACCCTGTTGATTCCATTGCTCGATTTGGAATTGCAACTACTCAATAAGCTTGTCTTTTTCCTCCATTTGTTCAGTTAATTTTTCAATTTCCTAATTCCTTTTATGGACAATGGCAATGTGCACCTCCATTTCTTCTTTCTATTGATCAATTTGTGTTTCGTCATCCTGCAACCTGGCCCTTAGCCCTTCAATTTTTGTCTTTAGTTTTTCTACTTCCTCATTTCTTCGACTAGATTCTTCGTCCCTTGTGTCCACAGAGAAGGATACGTGAGGGATTTATTCATCAAGTTGAGGCACATTTTCCTCTTTGTTGTCTTCAGGAAGGGATGAATGAGGCACTTCTTCCACTTTTTCATCAATATGGGGTGCATTTTTTGTTTTAGTGCTCATAGGAAGCACTTCTTCTACTTCTTTTGTATTCTCAATATCAGGTAGACTTCCTTCTTCAATTTCTTCAGGTAAGGAGGAGCGAGGAATTTCTCCATCCGTATGAGGTCTGTCTTCTTCTTCATTGGTATCCATAGAGAAAGATGCATGAGGAGTTTCTTGAGGCACTCTTTCCACAAATTCAGGTATACTGTCCAATTTGTTAAGGAAGGATGAGAATCCTCCCACAGGTTCATCTTTATTCTATTATGAGTGTGATGATTGTGCTTTCTCCCCTTCCTACTCTTTAGATGATAGGGTTTCTTTGTTCTCTTCTTGGGGAAGTTTCTCCTCTTTCTTTCCCGTTTCTTCAATTTCCTCATTATCAGGTGGACTATCAATTTCTACCACCTTTACTAGAGTGCTGGCCTTTTTCCATTTTGAAGTATTGCCTATATCTATGGGTTAAATTTCACTGACCCCTAAAGATAATCATTTACTCCTCTATAGAGGAGTGGTTATTTGAAAAACAACTTTACTTTGTTTCTTTTTCTTTTGAGGGGGCTCCTCATCTTCTCCAGAATGCAAAATTCCCCCTCCTCTTGTTGTCATGGGGTTTGTAATTTATCTGACAAGGATTTCGGTGCATCACCACTAGGAGCCATGGAGGTATATTGGGACTCAGGGCTGCCTAATGCCTCAGAGGAGGGTTCTTCTACAGATTGCTCCTTTTTTTTTATAGGATTCCCATTCCTTAAATGACCTCACTGGTTCTTCATTTTCAAATTTCCGTAGGAACCTTTGCCACTTCTTCTTTGGCTTATTGCAGAAATGACATTTACATATTAGTTGTATCAAACCATGATGTTTAAGGGGCCCCGTCCCAATTTTATACTTTTCTATCATAGAGGTGACTGAATGGTAGAGAAAGGATGGTAAATTTACCCTAAGGGTAGGGTCCTCAATGTCATGGCGTAAATGAGTCAATAGGTGGAAAGGGGGTCCCACTATTGTAATCATTTTTCCTTCACAAGTGAAATATTTTATAATCCAGGCTGCAATAGACCTCCAGGGTTTTGGAATAGACATTCTTTGAATTCCCTTATTTTTCCCCCTAGTGCTTATGGTCAGTACGGGTTGGGTTTCCCCTTCCCTATGGAATAAATCTATTAAATTTTGATAAGGGACGTGGGTATTTTCATTCAAATGAATCACTTTATTTTCAAGACTAGAAAGATGAGCAAGGAATTTCATACTTACCTGGAATGACTTTCTGCGCACCACAGTTTTTCCATCTATAAAATTCTCAATTAATTCCTTTACCAACTGCTCTGTGTACCCTTTGAATTGTTTCATGAAATCCAGCCATCCAACCCTTTGAAATAAAGTTGTTATATATTACTTAATGCCAACAATGGCACTGTAGAATTTGGCTCAGATTTTTTCTTATTGCCTCCCATCTCCTTTGCTTCCTGGTTAAATTTTTTAGAACCCTAAAATGCTTGCTTCTCTGAATTATAGATTGAAAGAGAGTTTAGTGTCGATATACTCGATGGGGAAAGAATTAATTACCATATTTCTTGTCACCTTACTGTATCATTATGATGACTCTCCATAGGGAATTACAATAGCTACTGTACTTTCACTGGAATCGTGTAAAGGGGAACAAGTTTCAAAATTATAAGGGGAACAGATCATGCCAATTAATTAACCTTTATTTAAAATAAATACTAGCCCTTCTAATAAATTATTTCGCACATACCTTAGGTCTTGTCATTAGATCAAATGTCACTTACATGTGCTAACGTAATTGGATAGTTACATGGTTGGTGAAGGTGGTAATGGATATTAATGGTGTGGATGGGATGGTCGGAGTAATGACAAAAAATATTATGACAAAAGGGTGTCATAATAATCTTATTTATTGTAGAAAGATTTGATTTGATATGGTGGAGTGATCATAAGGGAGCGGATCTCGTAGTGGCATTAAGGAATGGGCATACACAGAACTTAGGAAAAATAAGAGAAACTTTGAAAAATAAAATTTATACAAAAGTCAAAAAATTATCGAGTAATGCAATCGAAGTAGAGAAGAAGAGAGTTCCATAATTATTTAAAAATATGTCATTGGAACAGAGTAACCTAATTGAGGATTTTAGAGCATCACTGAAAGATGTAGCAGAAGCAGCGACCAAAATTTCAGGAGCATCATTGAAAGATGCAGCCGGAGCAACAACCAAATTTTCTGGAGCATCATCGAAAGATGTAGCTGGAGCAACAACCAAAATTTTTGGAGCATCCAAGCAGAATTTCGAAGCATCTAAGCATCATTCCGGAGCACCACTGAAAAGATGCAGTTGGAAGAGAAACATAAAATTTTTGGAGCATCGCTGAAAAAATGTAGCCGGAAGGAAGAAGATTGTGACACTGTGGCCTTGACTTCCCAGAGCACCATTGGATGATGCA
This sequence comes from Sequoia sempervirens, assembly GCA_007258455.2. Taxonomy (NCBI): domain Eukaryota; kingdom Viridiplantae; phylum Streptophyta; class Pinopsida; order Cupressales; family Cupressaceae; genus Sequoia; species Sequoia sempervirens. The sequence goes on along the minus strand of VDFB02330967.1, from coordinate 54,190 downwards.
TCAGAATGCAGGATCAGGATAAAAAGTGAAACCAATCTCATTGTATGGATTTTGGAGTATCACAACAACAATTCTAGAGGATTCCAAAGCATCTCAATAGTGTGCGTCGAAATTGGGTTCGCCAAAAGATGAAGTCCTACAAAATGTAAACAAAACTTTAGTCGAGTCCAAACGATGAAGTTGATGAGAAAATTGAAGAAATTTTCAAAAATATATAGAGATTTTTTTTTTAATTAATTAATTAATTTTCTTAACATTATATTGACCCTGCCTCAATAGAGTCAGTGCAGTGGATTTATTCCTGCGTTTCTACAATTTTTGTAAACTCTTCTTTGTTAACGGGTTTATGGTAAGTGTGTAGTCAATGCCCATTAACTAGAAGAGTTTGGGTGTCACCATCAATTGGTTTTAACTGGACTAATCCATTAACAAACACTTCAAAAATCTCATATGGTCCAAGATAGTGTGTCGTAAGTTTCCCTTTATGGTCCTTGTATTTGGAATCAAACAACAATTCCCAATCCCCAGTATGGGATTCTTTCTCTTTGTTTTGTTTGTCATGTCAGAACTTACATTGTTGTTGGATCAATTCAATTTGATGGATGACATCCAGATGGAGCTTGTCTAGTTCACTAAGTTGTAAGACTCTCTCAATTTGAGCTCATTTAAGATCCATGCCCAATTCCATGGTTGTCCTAAGGGTTTGGAGCTTGAATTCAATGGGCAAGAGGGGCTTCTTCCCGAAGACTAAATAATAGGAACTATATCTAGTGGTTGACTTCTAGGTCGTGTTGTAGGCCCAGACAGCTTCCGGTAGTTTCCTAGCCCAATCTTTTCTTCCCGAGGAAACTGTTTTTGTCAAAATATTTTCCAGTTCCCTATTTGTGACCTCAACTTGTCTATTTGCTTGTGGGTGGTAGGGTGAGGACTTTTTGTGAGTTACTTGGAAGTGATTTGTGAATGTCAATAGGACTTTGGACATAAACTGGGGGCCTTGGTCTATAAAAATTATTCTTGGGGCACTGAATCTAAGAAAGATTCTATTATAAAGAAAGCCAACTACCTGCTCTTCCCTAGCAAAGCACAGTGCTTGTACTTCTGTCCACTTAGTCATGTAGTCAGTACATACCAGAATATACTCTTTTCCTTGCGAAAGGGGATCTATAGGGCCAATAAAATCCAATCCCCATTTCTCAAATGGTTCAAGGACTAACTAAGGCTATAGGGGAATTTCATTGGATGTGGTTGGTCTTCCCATCCTTTGGCATTCATCACACCTGCGAACATACTTCTTGATATCCTTATGCATTGAAGGCCAATAATATCCTACTCCCAAGATCTTATGAGTTGTCCTTTTAGCAGAATAATTCCCTCTAGAAGGGTCATCATGACAAGCCCTAAGGATACAATAGGTCTCATCTTCCCTAACACACCATCACAAAACCATATCGGGTCCACACCGAAACAAGATTCCATTAATCCATTTAAAAGGGGCACTCTCTCTATTGAGGCGTTTCTTTTGTTTTGTCAAGAAGTGAGGTGGTACTTTTGAGGTGGCTAAGTAGTTCACAATATCAGTAAACCAAGGAGTTTTAGTGGAGATGACGAACATATTTTCATCTGGGAATTCATCCTATATCGGAGCACAATCGCCATCATGTTTAATCTGAGATAAGAAGTCTACAACTATGTTGGACTTCCCTGGTTTTTCAAAAATTGTCACATTAAACTCTTGGAGAAGGAGTAACCACCTAATTATCCTTGCATTTACCATCGGTTTATTCATAAGATATTTGATGGCTACATGGTCTATGTGCACTGTAACTTTGTATCCGGTGGCATAATGTCTAAATTTCTTGATGGCGTGCACTACAACCAAGAATTCCTTCTTTGTTGTGGTGTAATTCTTCTTTTTTGGCGTCAATTTTTTCTAATAAAATATATAGCATATTTCCCTCCATTCTCATCTTCTTGCCCAAGAACTACTCCAATGGCATCATCGGACGCGTCGACATAAATGTGAAATGGCAGGTTCCAGTTAGGTCCTTAAAGGATAGGGGAAGAGGTGAGTTTCTCTTTAATAATTTCAAATGAGGACTAACACTCAGGTGTCCAAATGATGTCAACATCTTTTTGAAGGAGAGAAAACATTGGGGCTGTGATTTTGCTAAAGTTATCTATGAATCTTCGATAGTATCCAACATGCCCTAAGAAACTCCTAACATCAATCTGAGTCTTCAGAATCTTGAGTTGTTGTATGACTTCAATTTTATTGGGATCAACCTTAATCCCTTCAGCTGAAATATGATGTCCTATCACTATTACTTGTTCCACCATGATTAATCATTTCTCGTGACTGAGGGGCAAATGATGATCCTCGCACCGCTTTAACACCTTGTCTATATTTGTGAGAGCTTCATCAAAATTTGAACCGTATACAGTGAAATCGTCCATATAAACTTCCACGCACTCATTTACTAACTCAACAAATATAGCTAAGATGGCCCTCTGAAAGGTGGCATGAGCATTACATAGCCCAAAGGGAAGAACCCTATACACAAATGTTCCCCAAGGGAAAGTAAAGGAAGTCTTATCCTAGTCTTTTGTTGCTACCTGTATCTAATTGTAACCACTAAATCTGTCCAAGAATGAAAAATATTTTCTCGTAGCCAAGTTATCCAGCACTTGGTCCACAAATGGCAGGGGAAAATAATCTCTACATGTTGCTTTGTTAAACTCCCTATAATCTACACACTCTCCACTTCACATTCTTCTTTGGAACTACAACCAAGGGTGACACCCACTTACTGTCAGAAATTGGGTAGCTGAATCCTACCTACAAGAGTTTCTCAATCTCAATTTTAACGATATCTTTAAGATCAGGATTGAGTCTCCATTGTGGTTGGTGAACAAGGCGAACATCCTCAGTATAGATATGGTGTGTGCACACACTAGGATGTATTCCTCTCATATATTTATAATCTCGGGCGAACACTTTAGATCTATTCACCAGGGTATCAAACAATCTTTGTTCTTTCATCTCAGTCAACCAACTATAGATGTTCAAGGTTTTTCCTGGTAGCAACATAATGGTTTTGACTCCAGGATAATTGGATGTGACAGTGTGAATGGGCCTTGTCAGTGTGTTAAGTGGACACCTATGCGGTATAGTTTTATTAAAGCTAGCAACATCTGTAAAGAAATGGAAAGTTTTTGGAACTAAGTTCATCGAAGGGCAAGGCAATCCAATAAACTTAGCATCATCAAATTATGCTTGATCTGTGTTAATTGGGTGTCCAAGGATTTCTTCTACATCTGACATCTCTTCACTACTAGAGTCTATTGCAATACTTCCCACATCATTGTCTAATTCATCCTCTAATTCTTCACCGTGTTGTTTAATGACAACCATGGACAGTGAAGCCAAGTTTTCCGGTCCAGTAGGACTTTCTAGTTCATCAACCCATACTTTACCATGTTCAACAGGCTTGGTAGGAGGGTACAAGAACAATTGTTTTCTATTGGTTCCATGGGATATTTTCATTCCTCCTTCCCTGCAGTCAATTTTGGCTGCAATTGTAGCTAGCCATGGTCATCCCAAAATTATTAGATAACTATCTTTGGGCATAAGGGATTCAATTATTTGGAAATCCACTTGATATTCCCATCCATCTACTTTAACAAGAACATTTTTAATGATGCCCTTGGGAATAGCTATGGATTGGTTTTCTATCTGTAGGACTATAGTTGTGGGGCATAGATCAGTGAGGCCCAATTTTTCCATCACATCAACATTCATTACGTTAATTGATGCTCTAAGGTCCACTAAAGTGTTGGGTATTGCTACCCCATTAACTGTTACTATTATAAGCGGACTTCCTCAGTCATCATATTTTGGAGCAGTAACTGTTCCCGCTAACAAATCAGCTAGGTACCCATTGATATGAACAGTGTTGATTCGTTTTGGCTTCCTCCTTGGAGTTTTGATGCACAACTATTTAATCAACTAGTTTAACTCAGGGATCTCTTTAATCACTTGTAATAAGGGAAATTCAATCTGTAATCCTTTGATTTCCTATATCAGTGCAGTTTTTGTAGGTGATGTTTCTAGAGCATCTTTCATTGGGATTGGTTTCAATCACTCTAGAAAAGGGGCTTTGGTTTTTCTTTAGTCACAGACTTTTCCAAAGATTCAGTTGGAGATTGACCCTACTCCTCTTGAGGTAGGTCGACAGCTTCTATTGAAGATGGCAAGTTGGTTTCATGTTGTGTAGTGTCTAGGGTTTGTTCTACGAGCACAGGTGTTATTGTTGTTTCCTCAGTAGAGTTTTGGATAGGTTTATCTATGATTTCTTCGATAGTTGGCTGCAAAAGTGTTTTACTAGACCTCAAGTGTAGGTTTCCATAGTGTATTGCATTGAGTCCGGTGACATTGTCCAGTTCGGCGGAATACACCAGAGTGTTTAGACGATTGTTCTTTGGATTAGGGACTGGTTGCGCTAGAAGTGGTGGTTGGTTAACTTGTTCATTCTGTTGAGTGTTCTAGGGTGTGGTAAGAGAGTTTGTTGGGTAGGCATCCTCCTGGGACCAGAATATAACTGATGTTGGGGTTGATTCCATTAAGGAATGGAATTTTGAGGGTACCACTGTTAGTGAGACTGGTTGGGCCACTGAGGGTTACCCCAAGATTGCTTTGTCTAGTTTGATGGTCCCCAAGGATAGGTTTCCCAATTAGAGGGTACTGGTGGTCATGCCTAAGGCTAGGGAATTTCCCATTGATTATTGTTCCAATTTGGTTGGGGCCACCAGTTAGGATTAGAATTCTAGCCATAGGAGAAATTACCTCTCGTTCTTTGGTTGACAACGTTCACTTCTTCCTTGACTGGAGTTGTTCTTTTCTTGGAATTTTTGATGGAATTTAATAGTTCACATTGATTAGTGGGGTGATTCTTGTCACATACCTAAAAAATGTCAATCTTGTCAACTTTGTCCAAGGAACACTCTCTTAGAAAATGTTTGTTTCGACACCTAGGGCAATAAATAGACAAAGTATCAGGATTTCTAGTTTTAGCCTTGATGCCATCTAAGGTGGTGTTTAGTTGGACAGTTCCTCGTGAAGCTTATTTATGTTATTAGAACCACATAAGGGGGTGAACTTCCTAATCCTTCCACGAGTATGGGAGAATTTTTGACACAATTTCCTTATTTCTTCCAGTCTTAGTTGGGACATATCTCCTTATCCCATTAAGTCTAAGCTCCTATGAGCTTCATCATTGAGACCTTTGAGGAATAAGGTCTTTAAAATATCGAGGCTTATAACTTCCCCACCACAATGTTTGGACAAGAAGACAAACCTATCTAGGTAATCCTCTAAAATTTCATCCTCATTCTGCCTTATTTTGAACAACTCTTCTTTCCTATCACTCACCCCGTAGTAACTCTAATATTTCTCCAAAAATATGGTTTCCATTTCATCCTAGGAGGTTATCGACTGAGAAGCTAACCCCATAAACCAACACATAACTGATTCTTTCAGAGTGGAAGGGAAAAAATTCAGTTTCTGATTATCATTCTTGTAGTCATAGGTTTGACACAAGAATTTGAATTCAAATAGGAACTGATCAGGGTCCTCAATAGAAAAACCTTGAAAGGTTGGTAGGAAGGCCGGTAAGATATTTTTCATTGTCATCTCATCATCTGCATCAATAGCAATAGGATAAGTGAATGTGCGTGGTGAGGGTTATCATTTTTGTGGTTGTTGGCAGTGTTTCTTTGGTCACCCATGATGTTGGAGGGAATGTGATCCTCTTCCAAAATTTGCTCAGTAGCACGAGGTTCAAAGGCTTGTGAAAGAATATGCTCTTTGACCACTATTTGTTCTCTTTCTGCAGTATGTGGGAAGGTCTCAGGTTGACCCTATTCAGTCAATTTTGTAGTAAGTTCTTGGTCTGAGTTTCATTCTTCTTCTCTTGTTGTTGGTACATCAACTGGGGGGTTTTTGGTATGAATCTCTCGTGGGGGCCTCATTTCCTGACCATGCAAAAAAAAAGCCAAAGAACTATTCCTATCCCTAAGAGAGGTATTCAAGATATCTCCTACTAACACTAGAAAAAGGTTCCTCAACAACAGTGCCAAAAAGTGACAGGCTGTCATTAGGTCCTAACACTTTAGTGAATAAACACATCAATATATCGAGCGGGCAGTGTCCAACGGCTGTATGCAATAGAGGACATCTCAACTCCTGTCTTAAGCACTAATCTACTAAATAAAAAATCTAATCTAAGGGGCCTCTAATCTAGAAAGCAATAAATCATCTATCTAGAAAGCAGGAAAGTAACTCAAATCGGAAGACAGAAAACTAAGAATCTAAAAAGCATCACCATAAAACTAGAAAGCATGGAAGCAATTAACCTAAAGAATGCGTAAATTGCTGAAGAGGTAAAGCATGTAAAGAAATTAGGAAACATTTATCTACTGCAGAGAATCACAAGCTAACTGCTAATCATAAAACCATTAATCATAATCAACTGAAGAAAGGTGCTCCAGACATTCAAATGCTAAGCTAGGAAGCTACGGACTCAGTTACAACCTACAGGCTTGACACTAACAGTATAACATGTACTAATGAAAATAAAATGCAAATGCAAATTCTATTCTATCAAAGGAAAATGCAGAACAGGAAACAAATACTTATCTATCTATTTCTAACCCTCAAGTGGCTAGCTCGTGGGTGTATCTACTGCTACTTCAGATCACATGCACTGGAAAATCCTTTATGTTCTTCATTCCACAGATGCATCCATATTACACAGTAATTCAAAGGAAGGCAGGAAAAATCATATTCATATGGTAGTTTTTACTCAAAATACAAATTGATAGTATAACGATATTCTTTCTCTCATTATTTGTAACAGTTACATATTTATATGAAAAATGACTAACAAAAATCCTATTTTTCAGTTGATCAAGTCTTTCAACAGATTGCCCATAGTAAAAGGTACTTAAGAGCCCATGATATGCAATATTAAAGAGGCTTCACATGAGCCATAAAGTCTTTGAAATTGAAAAATAACAAAATTATAAAGGCTCGGCCAAAACGTGTGCTCCTAGCATTTCGACTCCCACTCACTGGTTTTCAAAAGTATGAGACCCGCATTTATTTCCCTTCTGACTAGAATGGTGAATGGTGGTGGAGTTGACTTCTGAAATACTCAAGAATAAACCATTAAATCAGCATAAGTTAGTTTAATTTAATCAACTCCAAGAAATAAGTTTATACGATTATTCATAGAAAGGAAAGCAATTATTTTTCCTAAAGGTAATCAATTGGCAGAGTAATTTGGGTTGGAAGGTTTATATTTGTATATTAAGGCCATTATGTTGATGGGGTTATTTTTACCTCATAAAAGACTTAACAGGATAACTCGGAGGGGTGATTGGATTTTGGAAAGCGGTTGGGGAAATCTTACTAGAAATGATAGCATCAAGAGGATCTATGTCATATACCTCTTGATCAACAAGAATCTCATTATCATCGTCAACGTAATTAGGGTTTCCCTTGACTACTATTTTTGGTTGCATTGGTGAAGGATAAGGATTCATGATGTTATATTAGATGGATAGTCATTGAAAAGATGGGAACAAACAATTAGAAGGAAAGAAAAGGTGATGAAAGGATAAATAGGATGTATTGGAAGAAGATGGAGGAATGGATCTTAAGATTCGTTTCAATATCAAAATATCTTGGATGGTAGTGGACTAAAGTCCAAATTGGGATTTAGGTTAAGCTCAAATTGGGATTGGATTAAAGCTCAGATTAGGATTGGATTGAAGCTCAAATTAGGATGATCAGAGGATGTGATGGGATTGATTTTAAACCAAGTTTAGGGGTTTAACTAGATGAAGTAAGGTGCCGACAATTAGATTTTTCCAGATTTGACAGTTTTCAAAAATTGTCAAAATTTTCCATTTTAGGAAATTTCACAGACATACCTTTGAGAGTCTAGTTTTCTCCCATAAACTTCCTAAAACTAAGATAGCATGAATTTCCAACTAACATCCTAAATTTGAGACATGCATTCTTAGTTATTAACGAAACCTATTTTTCAAAAACTGGAAAAAAACACTAAATTGCGATTTTGAGGGTCAAGATGAAAGTTTGAAGCCCCAAAAATGTGTTCAAAAGGGGGACAACCAATTGAGGGTTCTTTGGGAATCCACATGCCACCTCATAATGCAACCACCTGTAAAATTTTAGCCCAAACAAACACCCGAGCCAAAAGTTATGGCCTCTGGAAGTTTCTGCATAAAAATCAAAATCCCTGAAACGAAGTCAAGGTGATTGGGATGGCTAATTTGATGATGGATATGGAATCTAATGATGTTCTAAGATGCACCTATGTGATTTGGTTGATGAAATGATGAATTTATTAAAGCATTGATGAACAGAAATGATGATGATGGGAAGACGGATGAAGGTCTACTTTTGGGAAAATTCGCCTATTTGGGGAGCAAGGTCGCCTATCTAAAGGGCAGGTTCGCCTATTGCAGGGCAGGTTCGCCTATTGGTGGGCAGGTTTTCCTATTGAATGGAAGGTTTGCTTATTAGTGGGTAGGTTTTCCTATTGGTGGGCAAGTTCGCCTATTGAAGGGCAGGTTTGCCTATTGGTGGGTAGGTTCGCCTATTGAAGGGTAGGGTTGCCTTTTGAAGGGCAAGTTCACCTATTGGTGGGAAGGGTCACCTATTGAAGGGCAAGGTTTCCTATTGAAGGGTAGGTTCACCTATTGGTGGGAAAGTTCTACTATCCATTGGATAGGTTTTCCTATCCACTTTCAGACCCTTGGAACAGGGAAATGAACTCTTAGAACGGGTAGACGGACTCTCGAAACAAGGAAACGAAAGCTCAGAATGGGTGAACGAATGCTCGAAATGAGGAAATGAAAGCTCAGAATGGGTAAACGGATGCTCGAAATGAGGAGATAGATGGTCGAAATGGATGAACGAATACTCAGAATGAGGAGACGGATGATCAGAATGGACGAATGGATGCTCAAAACAAGTAAACAGATGATCGGATTGGATGAACGGATGCTCGAAATGAGTAAACAATGGCTCAAAAGAGATGAACGACTCTCAGAACAAGGAGATGAAAGCTCATAATGGATGAATGAATGTTTAGAATGAGGAAACAAACACTCAGAAGAGATGAACGACTCTCGAAACAAGGAGACAAAAGCTCAAAATGGATGAATGAGTGTTCAGAATGAGTAAGCGAACACTTGGAATGGGTGAACGATTGGTCAAAATGAGTAAAAAAATGCTCAAAATGAGGAAACAATTGCTCAAAATGGATGAAAGGATGCTCAAAACCAAGAGATGGATGCTCAAAATGAGGAGGAAGTTCGAAACGGGGAAGCAAATGCTCAGAATGACTAAACAAGGAATGAAATTAGCTTTTTGGAGGGCAGGTTCGCCCAAGTTAGGGAAGGTTTTCCCAAGTTAGGGAAGGTTCACCAAAGTATAGGTCAATGTCATCTATTTAGTGAAAGATAAGTGGGTAATAGATGCTCGAAACAGGTAAACAAGTGCTCAGATATTCAAGGAGACAGATGCTTAGATCGAGGGGATGAATGCTCGAAACAGGGAATGGATACTTGGAATCAGGATACAGATGCTCGAAATGAGGAGATGGATGGTTGGACTGAGGAAACGAGTGTTTAGACTAGGCAAACGGGTGCTCAAAATGACTAAACGGAAGGTGAAAATGGTTGTTTGAGGGGCAGGTTTTCCCAAGTAGGGGCAGGTTCGCCCAAGTATAGGATAGGTTCGCCCAACCTAGGAAAATGGTTGTTTTGATGGTTGTTTGACTGATAGAGAGTAGAGTCGCCCCTATTGAGGGTATTTTTGCCCCTCTCTGGGGAAAGTTCACTTATTTAGAGAAAGATGGGTGATTCTGACAAAGAAAGGCTATGAAATGACTAAGACAAAGGGAAAGTTCGCCCCTGTTGAGGGCAGGTTTGCCCCTGTTAAGGGAAGGTTGCCCCTGTCAATAGACTTGGACTTGACTTGGATGAAAACCACTATGGCAGAGGACCAAAAACAAAGCAAACAACAAGTAGTAGGTAAAGGCTAACTTGGCTAAACAAATATGCACTGGTTTTGCATGAAGAAGACAGTTCAAGTAGCACGATCCTAATTTTAGTAAGACAGTATGGCCAACACAATCCTCTAACTAGGATGAATAAGGAAACTAGGGAGTCCTCGATATACGCTCGATATGTGAAGCACAAACTATGAACACTAGCCCATCACAAGCGTGAGTCGGGAACCCCAGCAAGATACTGAAGGCTTAGACCAACTCTTCACATCTATCTAGGTATCACCCTAGCTTCGATGCTTTTCCAGACACAACGTGATTGGATTGAGGTACAAATTTCACTCCCCCGCTTTGTATACCTCGTTGGTACGCATGGTTGGGATCGTCCCTTGGGGTGATGAAATCCCCAAGTAGGTCCCGCTAAGAAGAGAACACTAACCGTTCTCGGCTACTCCCCAGGCTCACACAAAGTGCAACGAGAAAGCATGAATGAGATAGTGCCCCTTAGGTGACACAAAGAACTTGCAAACACAACAATCAGTAAGTTGAATCCCCCCTAATTAGATCTATGTTCCTAAATTAATAAGCAAAAATGATAAACAAAGCGCACTAATAATGTCGAAACGATCATTCTGCAAGAAAAGTGTTAGTAGTTATACCTTCGTTCTTTGACAAGCATGATACAAGCTGCAAAAATGTTAGGAAAAACATGCACACACTCACTAATAGACGACGTTAGGGGGTTAGTACCTAAAAATGATGAAAAATGGAAGCTGAAAATGAAGTTTGAAGCACGATTTTACCTCACAAAAATTCTGACTGGGCAGGTTCGCCCCTGTTTGGGGTAGGTTTTCCCCTCTAAAGGGCAGGTTTGCCCCTCTGTAGGGCAGGTTCACCCAACTGGAAAACTGAAGTCAAATGTTGTCTAAGTCACAGATGGGTGATTCTACAAGGCAGAATCGCCCCTGTTGAGGGTAGGTTTTCCCAAGTTGGGGTAGGTTCGCCCCTCTGTAGGGCAGGTTCACCCCTCTGTAGGTTAGGTTCACCCAACTGTGGGTGGGGTCACCTCTATCTTGGTTGAAGTCGCCTCTCTGCAACCTGAACTTTCAAAACGTGAAACAACAAAAAACGTGAAAGCAAGGGACCCGTTTGTGGATCCCACTAGGCATGCCAGAAATGTGATGCAGTGAAATTTACCTATCCTAAATGATGCAAAGAAGGAAACAACACTACACACCCTCAAGATTAGCCTAGTTGAACTCAAACAAAACAAAAGATAAACAACAACATATTTTACCTTTGTTCAAATTGATCTTTGGTTGGCCCTTTGATGGTTGATATTGTATGCTCCTTAATGGAAAATTATCTAAAATAATATGCAAAGTGATGAGGATTTGATGGAAATTCAAATGATGAATGTGGGTAGTTGGATATATACCTAGAATGGATGCAAGATGAGCTTGAAGGTGCAATAATGGTGGATGAGAGTAGTAGTTGAGTGCTTGAGAGTTGAAGTTGAATGCTTGAATATGATTGTAAGTTGAATGCATAATGAGAGAATGAATATAAATCCTCTATATTTAGGGGAGAATTCTCTAGAGAATTCAATGGTCAAGATTGAGCCAACATGGCCAAGATGGAGGGCTATGGTGAGTTGAGGACTCACAAGCCCTCACATATTGCCATGTGAAAATGAGATGGCAAATGGACATGGTAAGGTGGAAAGGGTACAAGTGAGGTGGAGATACTTGTAAGTACCTTGCAAAGGGGAGAAGATTTCCTCAAAAAGGAACTTCTTGTCCCCATGTAGGAAGGATGTTGACATGTGAGGAATTTTAGAATTCCTCACACATCATCATGGGGAAGAGAGAAATGGTTGGGATAATAAATGTGAATTTTAAATTCACATGATTGGGAGTATCTTGTGGATAAGACAAGGTTCCCAAAAAGTAGGACTTTGACCCATGTGAGTGATGTGACTTTTCAACGATCATATGGGGAAGAGGAGAGTCCTTGGAAGGATAAAATGGAATTTAAAATTCCATTGGGAAGGGCATGGGGATAATAAAAGGAATTTAATATTCCTTGGGAGATGAGAGAGTTGACCAAGGTACTGATTAGACTAGCTAATTAGTGATTAGAAGACAGTTAGTGGCTAATGAAGATTAGAAGCCAACTTGCAAAAGTTGGAGGATGTGACACATCCTAATCATGGATTAGACATGCGCACATCCCTAATGATGGGATTAGGAGGTGGATTAGAATTAAGGAAAATGTGATGGAGGATGTGACATGTGAGGAATTAAATAAATGTATTATTTATTTAATTCTTTTGAAGAAAAGGGGAATAAAGAGTAAGGTATTTAATTATTAACTAAATACATTAGGGATTTAGAAGAATTAAGGGATTAATTAAATAATAGCAATATTACTTAATTAATGCAAATAAGAGGATATTTAGAAGAAAAGGGATAAATTTGGACAAATGTAAGTGTCCAAATTTAGGTGTCTACAAGTATAATATAATATAGTATATAATTAGTATATATAATATATTAACATAATGTAATTTTTTATTTAATAATAATATAATATTAATAATAATATAATATAAATATAACATGTAATAATAATAAAATATAAATTATAAAATATTATATATAATATAATACAAATATAGAAACCAAGGAATATATTGTTATTGTTTGTGATGCAAAAAATCACTTGGTAGGCCACAAAGGAAAGCCCCAATTTCAAGTCACACTTAACCATATGTTCATACTGTTAATGGGAATAATGTGAAGTAAAATTGAAAAAAAGTGTAAATTAAGTTTAGGACATGAAATTACAACTTGGCAGTTGTTATCAAGTCAAAAATAAATAGAGAAGAACAATAAGCACAAATAATATAAAATTTGCATGGAAAACCTGGTAAAATTATACCAAGGTAAACCATGGGCCAAGATTTCTTGTACTTCATACTTACAAAAATCTTCAAAAGTTATAGAAAACATGACTTTGAAAGAGTATAAGAAATATGAGTTGCAGAGTCCCTGTCGAACAAAACTTCCAAAAATAGAAAGTGTGACTCATGCAACTACATGTCGAACATTTGTCAAAATTACCATAAATAGTGAGTCCCAAAAACTTTTATCGACTTCATTGAAAATTCCTTTGGTGTAATGTCATTCGACATCCAAGGGGGCTATAAAATCCCCCCTTGGACCCTCCATCATTTCAACATTCAGTTGAATAATAGGCCTTCAACCACGCTAGGTGTATACCTGAAGCGCTCCCTATGTACTTGACTATTCATCATTGCTGAAATAACAATAAAATTGACTTCATATTCCAACAATTACTACACTTTTATAAAAATAGGTACTCACCATTATGTGACACTAGTTAATAAAACCTAGAGACCCTATGACCCCAATAAAAATAATAATTTTAAAACTAGCAATCACACCTTAGTGTGCAATGGGTACGTTGATGATTTTTTTGTTAATTTAGAATTTGTATGGATAGAGCTTAGTATTTGACATTAAGTATATTAGAATGTAATTGTGAAATTCTTTGAACTAAGAAGAAAAGCAATTTGAAATAATTGTTTGTTTTGTGTAGGAAGATGGGCTAATAGTGCTTATTAATGATTCTAATATAATTTATAAACTATGAATATTAGTGGAAATTTAGAAACACTATTTAATTCTTTACTTTATTTCTTTGTATAAAGTGCAATGATTATTTTGATAAGCTAAATTTAGTGTATTTAAATATGTTTTTCTAAAATATAATAGTTTTTCTTTTATTTATAAAATATAATAATTTGTTTTTTTTTTTAATCTTTATAATATGAATGTGAAGCATATTTTCTAGTGAGAATGTAGAAAAAATATCGATTTTTTGCTTTCTTTCTCTCTTTCTTTGATTATTTTATATTGGGTTCATCGAATGACTAAATTTTTTTCAATAGTCTTGCATCATGCTAACACATTCTCAATGGTTGATGTCTTTATAATATGATTTTTACACTTTGAATATTAGTGGAAAATTAGAAACAATATCTAATTCTTTGCTTTCTTTCTTTGTATAAAGTGCAATGATTAATTAGATAAGGTAAATTTAAATAATATAATAATATATAAGGCATATTTTAATTTGTAAAATATAATACTTATAGCTTTTTTTTTGTTTTTGACCTTTTTTTTAATATTATTTTTATTTATTTTATCTTGAGTGGAAATGTAGAAATAACTTTTTTGCTTTCTTTCTTTGTATAAAGTTTTTTATTTATTTTTAATATTATTTTTATTTATTTTATTTCTAGTGGAAATGTAGAAAGAATATCTAATTCTTTGCTTTCTTTGTCTTTTATTTTTTTAATATTTTATTTATTTATTTTATATTAAATTCATGGAACGTAGATCTTTTTCAATGATCAACCATCATTATACCACATTCTCAACAGTCGATCATTAAATTTAGCCAATAATGTTCATAAGAACCCCTTCTAGATGTAATTACACCGAAGGCGTATCCTACTTGAAGTGAATGAAGCTAATTTTGGCAATCGACGATGTGTGACATTGGAGAGGGGATTGGAGACAAATAGAGCAATCTAATCCATTCATCAGTGAAATACAAATTTATTTCTTGCTAGCAAATTTGTTGACTGTCCTTGCAATGTGAATGTTGCGTCAAAAAATAGCCTTTACGAGCTCTTTTGCATTATATTTGATCAGGAAATTGTTGCGGCCTTGCTTGGATGAGTGAATAAAGAAGAGAGAAAAGATGGCTGCAACAATGTTGCCAATAGTTGTCATGAAGCTCTCCAAGTATGTCGGATTCCTGTCATATGTCTTATGAATCTACAAAAAGGAAAATATGTGTGCATTCAACCTAATAGATGATGTTCTCCTTTGTAGTCAACATCCACATCATGAGATACCATGAAGCAAGAGAGACGAGGAACACCAGAGCTAAGAACGAAGAGTGCCCTTGTCAATTTTTGTGAAAAAAAAGAGGGATATGATTTTCTAGCTTCACAAGATCGCATCTAATACTTGTGAGTGTAGGCGTAAGAATTTCACCACATCTGTTGTGTCTTTGACTTGCCTCCAGTTGAATAAGGTGAAGCTCATTTTTAAGAAACTGGTAGATGGAGAGGGTGTCCACCACCATCATCCACCTAAACTTTTCTTCATCACTGATCTTCTAGTCGTAGAACATCCTAAGTTTCATCATCATCCTTTCTACTTGTGCGAAGAAGTCCTTGATGGGATTGTTTTGTGTTGCAACTCTTGTAGAGTAGAGCTTGTAAAATCCATCTGAGAAAGTTGGCTGAGTCGTTGGTTGTATGGGCTCATGAGTTCTTCTTGCAGGGAGTGGTGGTGGTAAAGACTGAGAGACACCATTTGAGGAATGTTTGTCTATGGCTTGGCATTAATCAAAGCTTTTGGCACCCACAAACTCAGTCTATGAAAAAAGGTGGAAGCATTGACAGGGCACACAAAATATTTGATAGAATACACTCACTGCAGGAAATGCGCCTCCATAATCCCCTCCCCTCTTTCCTGTATCCCCTGTTTCAATGTAAAATTGAAACTGACAAATTTTTTTTAGGGATTTACAATTCATGGAGAGAAATCTATTAGGAATGAATGTCAAATTGAATCTACAATAGGTGAACCTATGTGGTTGTCGATCCCTCTCGAAGATTTAATAATTGTAAAAACTATAGGAGAGGGATCTTTTGGGGAAGTGTATGAGGGGTTATGGATGGGGCATAAGGTTTCTATAAAAGACATTTCTATTAATGATCATGATTTTTTTGACAGGGAGACTACAATTCTTGTGAAGCTACATATCCCTTTCATTGTCCAGTTGATAGGCACATGTATTGAGGGAATCCATTGCTATATTGTAATGAAATTGGTCAACTCCAGCTTGGACAAACTTTCTTGGAGAATAAGTAGCCTTGGGGCTTCCTAACATCAAGATGCTCCATTATTTTGATAACGCCTTGGTTGTGGACGATATGGGGGCTTCTCCATTGGGCATCAAATATCCACACACCAGTCTAAATTAGAAAAAATCCATAATACATAGAGAGCAATATGTTAGCTCTCAAAAACGCAGGTTTGAACCACGAAAGGTTGCCAAGATTTCACAACGTTTAAGGGTAACATAACAAGGCTTGAAACAATCAAACCTTCTACTCTTCAGGTGCTACTAGACCTAGGCAGGTGTACCTTTCTTGAATAGTGCATACTTGACTTATGATTATCTTTCTAAAATGCTTTTGTCCACAATGGCAGATTACAGTGAACAAAATGAAACCAAACTTGATAGCAATCTTCTAATCTAAATCCTAAAATGCTTGATTAATAGATGTAAAGAGATTAAGTGAATTCAAAATGATGAAATGCAGAGACCAGTGCCTTGTTGGGTATGCGGAGTCAAATGAAACAGAAATGGGCAACTTATTATGGCAAAAGATCGAATTGTAGGCATATGATTTGTTCATAACTTGTATGAACAATGCAAGATTATGATTACTGAGCTCTACTTTAATAATCCAGATGAATCTCCTTGATTACTGTGATTACCAAAAAGGATTTAATCCCTACTTGAGAGAACTAAATCGATTAACCACATGAATGCAGCAAATGTGCATAGATAAATTGAAAATAAACTTGTTACATCAATTTAAATAACCAGAAAGAATCAACATGGAGACAACTTCAGCAATGCTTTTCAATGAACTCGACACACAATTGACACCAAAAAAAAACTACCACATAGCTGAATTTCGTTGAAACCACCATTTGAAATCATGCACATAGTCTCTGAAAAGAGAAAATTATCCTATTGTAGCCATTTGACTACCTACTACTTTTTATCTAAAATCTGATGATTCAATTACAATCCAGGTGCATATTTATACCCAGCATTAAGAAAATAAAACATTTGAAATATCATGTTGGCCCTCCAAAGAATTCGGGTTCCAATCGAGCTGGCAAGCAACGGTCATTCAAGCAAAAACATGTTGGCCCTGATATTTAAAATTCTGTTATCACTAGTGAGACAGTCGGGAAGACAATCATGAAGGTATGTCGAAGGCAAAATAACGTCAATTGCTGCTGCCCGAGTTCCCTGCTAGTATTCTCCATGACCATCCGCATGTTATATCAAAGTCAAGAAGTAACCTATTGCTCCATTGTGTATCGTTATAGCCTTCTGCCGTCGGTAAGATATCATACAGGAAACACCATGTTATATCGAAATGTATTCCTCACATGTTTTCCATTTGCTTTGTTCACAGTCGCTATAGCATATTGCTCTCGGGGAGACCTCATATCGAGATTTCTATGTCAGTTCGAAGATCCTTATATAGCCTTATATCGTCATAGCCATCCAATTGTCCTGCCGACAAAATAAACAATGCACTCCATTCGGCAAGACCTTGCAAAATCGGGGAGACATCCCATAGAAGACTCCAACTCACACTGATAGTCACCCCGGGACCACATGCTAAAGTAAATAAGTCACACCAAAATGTATCGTTCACTGGCTGGTTGGCGAGACAAATACATATCGCTTAGACCACCGCCCGAAACCTCCAACTCATAGCTATGTGTATATCAAAGTAAATCAACGTGTAAGGTTAGCGAGACCGAAGGCCATTCGCCAAGACCTTACACCGATAGCTATAAATTATACCGATACACATCCTCCGCTCTTTTGGGTCAGCATGACATAACGAAGTTGTTGAGACCCCCCTCCGAGGAATCCAACTCTCACCGAAATGACCACTTAGGCACCGGTCGGTAAGACAAGAGAAGATCGGGGAGACCTCAACCCGATAGCCACAACATATGCCGATAAAGTTCCACTCGCCAATGTGATCGCTGAGACATGTGAGAAGTCCTGCCGACCACCCTAAAACATAGAAGTTAGAAAAAATGAGTTGGGGAGACAAAGAAAATGTCACACCGACCTAAACCATGATGTAAAATATGTAAGACTCAATGGACTCAATGGGACAAAAGGGAAATATATGAGTGGAAAATGCACACAGTAGGATCAAATCTGGAAGTTTATGAGTAAAACTAATATGTGAGATCATCAGATTTTTACAGTTCCAACACAATAAAAAAATGTAGATAATTGATAGAATACGTGACCGATTTGCGGTGCCCTACCGATGTGCCATGGTGCTTTGCATGTTGTGATGCCCAGATTTAGGTGGAATAGATTAAGGAAGGAAATAGCTAGGGATGGATCACCATTGAGACAGAAAGAAAGAGGGAATGCCTCAAGATATTCTCATGCTTGTGCTCTTTGTAGCCACTTGTTACCTTATGTGCCAAAAAAATCATTTTCCAACACATCACATGCAAGCGAGTGAGCCTATGCGTGATAGATAATCAATTTACTTAGTAATAACTGACACATTAAATTATGAAGTTACATTGTATATTTATTAATTTAATAAGTTTACTATTTATTATTAATTTTTAAAATGATATTCTCTACTCAGGTGCCCCGGACTTCATCCTTTAAGTTCTAGCTGATGTGGTTACATGACCCTGATCTCCATGGCTATGTGGCTCAGTGGTGGTGGGAGGGCAGACCTTCCTTTGGCACAACTATGTATGTCTTTGCTAAGCTTCTTCAATTTGTTAAATATCAACTTAAGCGTTGGAACAGGGAATGTTTTGGTAATATTTTTAGTGCCAAGTTGACTACTCAGGCGGAGCTAGATGGTATTACTAGGGTAATCAAGGAAAATGGGGAAACAAAGAATCTATTGTAGGCGGAAGCAAGGGCCTTGACAACTTTGGAAGAATGGGAGTTATGAGAGGAGATCTTTTGGAAATAGAAGGCTTGGGTCAAGTGGCTCCAGGAGGGAGACAAAAATTCAGCTTTCTTCTTCAACTTTGTCAAGGCTAGGCGTCATGGTAATTCTATTCATGTTCTGGTCAATGAGAGGGGAGAGACTCTATCTTCATTTTAGGATATTTCAATGGAAGCGGTTCAATACTTCACTTCCTTATTCAGAGAGGATATACATGGTAGCCCGGTGGAGGAAGCACAGGTTCTTTCTTATATCTCGTCTCTGGTGTCTGAGGATATGATGGATCAACTCATGGGAGAGATCACTTTGGAGGAGTTGGAGGAGATAGTGTTTTAGATGAAGAAGGGTAAGGCCCCAGGCCCTTATGGTTTCCTGATTGAATTCTTTCAATAATTCTGGGAGATTATCAAAATGGACTTGTTGGCGGTGGTCCAGGAATCTTAGAGGAACAAGCAGATGTTAAAGGCCCTGAATTCCACTTTTTTGGCACTCATTCCCAAGGGTGAGGGGGCAGATAGATTCAACTGGTTTCATCCTATTTCTCTTCACAATGTGGTGTATAAGATTATCTCCAAGCTAATAGCTAATAGGTTGAAAAAGTGATTTTTTAGTGCTCATTTCTTCGGAGCATAGTGGTTTTATGGATGGTCGGCAGATTCTGGATGGTATTGTTATAGCCACAGAATCCATTCATTCGATGGCCAACTCTAGAGAAAAGGTGATGTTTATCAAGCTTGATATGGCTAAGGCATATGATAGAGTCGGATGGTCTTTCCTTTAGAAGGTTTTGGTTGCTTTTGAATTTGTAGAGTGGATTCAGTGGGTCATGAGTTGCATCATGACTGTTTCGTTCTTCATTTTAATTAATGGGGAGCACTTTGAGCTTTTCGGTGCCTCTCATGGGTTGAGGTAAGGTGACCCTCTCTCCCCTTGTTCCTTCTAATGGTTGAGGGTTTGGGCCGCCTTCTAAGAAGACGCATGGAGCTGGGCCTCATCTAGGGTTGGAGTTGGGGAGGTGACCTTCTGCCTCAATCCCATTTGCAGTTTATTGATGATACGACTTTGATGGGGATGGCTACAATTCAATAAGCCAAGAATATTCGCAAGGTTCTAGATATTTATCTTGGGGCTTCAGGTTAGCTAATTAATGAGGATGAGTCTTCCATCTTTTTCTTCAACACTCCAAACTCTATTTAGAGGAGAATTGCTCATATTCTTCAGTTTCAAATTGGGGCCCTTATGTTGTCTTATCTTGGTATGCCTATGGCTATGGGAAGGTTAGATAGGGAGTTGTGGTTGCCTATCTTGGATAAATTTTGGGTGAAGGTGGCCCATTGGACCAATTGTTGGCTATCCTTTGCGGGCCAAGTTCAATTGCTTAAGTCGGTGGTCTAGGCTCTCCCCATTTATTGGTGTATGCTTCAAGTGGCCCCAATGGGCTTTGTTAAGGAGTTGGAATCATTAGCAAGAGAGTTTTTATGGGATGGAAGTTTTTCATCTTCAAAGTGGAGCCTTATTAAATGGGATACTATTTGTTGTCCCTATGATATCCAAAATGTTTAACCCTTTTTAAGCAATTAAAATGCAATGGAAAAACATAAGGAAACACCTCAAGATTAGCCTAAGAAATTTGTAAATGCAAAGAGGTACCGAAATGTCTAACCCTTTCTAAGCAATTAAAATGCAATGGAAAAACATAAGGAAACACCTCAAGATTAGCCTAAGAAATTTGTAAATGCAAAGAGGAAAGTGTAAAATGATGACAAACGGATATACCTTCTTTCTTGCAGCTGAAACTCCTTGGTTGGCCCTTGATTTTGATTTGGTTTGTATGCTCCTTGATGGCTCTTGATATGGCTAAATGCAAGTCTTGACTATATGCTTGAATATAGATGCAAATGGATGAAAGTTGATGGCTAAATGAGTGCACAAAATGGCAGCATTTAGTTGCAAAATGGCTAAATCTTTAAATGCCTTAGAGGATGGGGTATTTATAGAGAAACTTGAATTCTCTAGAGAATTCAATGGTTGCGATTTATCCAACAAGATCAAAATGAAGGGCTAAGGTGAGGTGAGGAATCACAAGCCCTCACATTTTGACATGTGGAATGTGAAGTGGATAAAGGTAGGATGATGTGTAGATGATGTGGAAGGGAGGTACATGATGTGGAGGAAGGACAAGTACCTTCCAAGTACTTTGATGTGAGATGAGAAGAAGCTTTGGGAGAAATAAAAGTGAATTAAAAATTCACAATGATTGGAAGAATCTAGTGGATAAGACAAGGTTCCCAAAAGGTGGGAATTTTTCACATGTGACTTGATGTGACAAGTCAAAGGTTCTAGAAGATGCATGGGAAAAGGGGATTTTAGAAGGAATAAAAGTGAATTAAAAATTCACATGGGGAAGAAGGAGCCTAGGGTGAATAAAAAGGAATTAAAAATTCCTTGGGTGGAGTTGACCAAGGTACTAATTAGGTTTAACTAATTAGTAATTAGGAGGATAATTAGGGGTTAATGAGGATTGTAGCCAACTTGCAAAAGTTGGAGGATGTGACACATTCTAATCAAGGATTAGGCATGTGCACATCCTTAATGAAGAGATTAGGAGATGGATTAGGATTAGATGAAAATGACATGTGAGGAATTAAATAAATGAAAAGAGGATTAAGGAGGGTAAGGTATTTAATTATTAATTAAATACCTTAGGGATTTGGCAGAATTAAGGATATTAATTAAATAATAGTAATATTACTTAATTAATGCAAATAATAGGATGTTTAGATGAAAAGTGGTAAATTTGGATAAATTAAGTGTCCAAATTTGGATGTCTACATTTTGCCCCTCTTTGAGATGGTGTTACGAAGTAGCATCATTTCAAAGAATATTAAAACATAGAACCCAGAAGGAGATGGTTAGATTGAGAAGGATGCCCCAGTCATCAAACGAATGACTAGGAAGAAATATGATGGAGGTGAAGATGAAGATTAGGGATAAGGATTTTTGCCCCTCTTTGAGATGGTGTTACGAAGTAGCATCATTTCAAAGAATATTAAAATATAGAACCCGGAAGGAGATGGTTAGATTGAGAAGGATGCCCCAGTCATCAAATGGATGACTAGGAAGAAATATGATGGAGGTGAAGATGAAGATTAGGGATAAGGATGCCCCCATCGAGAGGACATGCGGGTTCAAGAGAACACGATGTGCTCTTGAAATGGATGAGATGATGAAATGGGAGATGAGGAAGAGGATGAAAAGGGATGGATATGAAAGGATGAAAAGGCGACAGGAGGTTGGGAAGCAAAAATGGATGCAGAGACGAAGATGATGTTGCCCCAGTCAAGGTACAAGCCAAAAGGGGTTGAGGATGGATGGAATGTTGTCAATGAGGATAGGGAAAGATACATTCCAATGAGTGGTATTGATGAGGGAATGATACATCCCAAAACACCACTAAAGGATAGGGAAGAGTACCTCCCGATGATGATGATGAAAGTGTTGTTGACGAGGGAAGGATACATCCCAAACAACATCGAAGGGATATGGAAGAATAAAATGGGATGATGATGATGATGATGATTGGATCCAGGCTTGTAACAAGACTGAGAACAAGACCAAGGATATGATTAGATGATTTGGGCTAAATGGAATGGATGGGGATTGGACAGAGATGTGAGATAAGGATGAAGGATGAATGGATGGGGGGATACATGCAAGATGATAGAATGGAAAATGAAATGCAATCCTAATGCAATTTGTCATCTTCGAAGCACTGATTTTTGCTATAGCATAAGACACCAAGTGCCAGGGTATGTGGAACCAAGGTGTAATAGTGTCTAATGCATGAAATAAACACAATAGACAAGAAGGCTATCCCAACACCCCAAAGTCACAAAGACCTTGGTTGGGCCAGGTATTGAAATAACCACAAGCACAAAAGGATGCCCTAGTGTAACACAAGACCTTGGGGATCTTGGTGGGTACTACGTGGGACAACCAAGAAGACAAAATCAAACAAAAGATCAAGATATGCCCCTATGTGGACCAATCAAAACACGCCATAATATGATGGATCATGGCAGCCTTGACAAGTGATGATAGGGAGCTCAAATGATAAACAAAAGCCAAAAGCATCAAAAGATCGCAATCAATTTCAATTTTTCTTTGCCATAGGATCAAGGGGATGGATAGGATTGATGAGGTCTATTAGGAAGGATGCATCCTATTGAGACAAAAGATGATGGATACTACACTTAAAGATCGTTATGACGCGGGATGTTCAAAATCGATTGGATCTCATGATACAAGTGGGTCTCATTTGTGAAGAATTGGATAGATAAGGGCATAGCTTGATGACATGACACAAGGAAGACAAGACATGATACTGACACACCCTAAAGACCTAGGGGGCTCGGGGGCCGATCAAAGATTAGCCTTGCCTATGTGAAAGTGTAGAGCCATCGTAGTTTGATAAAAGACTGACGAATGACCAAGATGGAGATTTCGATGGATGATAAAGATAGGATGGAGAAAAGGAGCAAAGTAGACAATGGCGATCGATGATAGACGATAGATGATAGATGATAGACGATAGATGATAGATGATAGAGGAGCAGATGGACAAAGTAGAAAGACTGATGCTAGATGATAGAGGAGCATATGGAAAAAGCAGAAAGACCGATGCTAGACAATAGCAGAGCCCCAGGGGCGGATCAAGTGATCAACCTTGCCTATGTGAAAGTGCAAGGGCAACATAGTTCGACAAGAGACCGATGATGGACCATGATGGAGACTTTGATGGATGACAGGATGGAAAAAGAAGAAAGACCGATGATAGATGATAAAGGATTAGATGGACAGAGCAGAAAGACCGACGCTAGATGATAGGATAGTAGATGGACAAAGTAGAAAGACTGATGCTAGACGATAGAGGAGCAGATGGAAAAGCAAAAGGACAGATGCTAGATGATAGAGGAGCAGATGGACAAAGCAGAAAGACCGACGCTAGACAATAGAGGATCCCTGGGGGCGGATCAAGTGATCGACCTTGCCTACGTGAAAGTGCAGGGGCAACGTAGTTCGACAAAAGGCTGACGACTGACCAAGATGGAGACCTTGATGGATGGTAAAGATAGGATGGACAAAAGGAGCAAAGTGGACAATGGCGATCGATGAGAGACAATAGATGATAGACGATAGAGGAGCCTTGGGGGCGGATCAAGTGATCGACCTTGCCTACGTGAAAGCGTAGGGGCAACGTAGTTCGAACAAAGACCAAAGATAAATGATGGATAAAGGATGATGATAGGATGAGTGGAGGATGAGGATAGGATGAGTGGATAAAAATATGGGACCGATATGATGAGATAGGATAGACAGGTTGGATTGGATAGGATGATGACGATCACATAAAGCTTAGGGATGGGATAGTTATCAAAATCATTAAAATGACTTGGGAGGATGATATGATAGATAGATAAGTGATGAAAAGTGATAAGGGATTGGAAAGATGTGCAAGAGAAGCAAGAGTGATGACGATTAGATAAATGGAATTGGATTGCATGGAGGGAGACCTATAGCTAGATACCAATGACAAGGGATTGTGAGATGTGATGAGGATAAAGATGAAAGAATGGATAGAGATATAGGGAGGGGGGATGGGAGGGAGATTTTAGGGGGTGGGGAAAATAGGTCACGCATATAGAGGGGTGGATACGCCCTTGGTTGGGGCGAAACGCCCCGAATGAGGGGACATGCTCGATTTGAAGGGACACACCCCCCGGGGGCAGCCGACCCCGAGCCACCCCTGTGCCCGGGTAGTGGCGGATGGGGGATAGGAGGAATATAAGGATTGGGAGATGAAGGGATGCTAGATAGATGGATATGAAGAAAGGATGGGGAGATGGAAGGATGCTGGGATAGATGGATACAAAGATAAGGATGGGGAGATGGAAGGGATGTTGGGATAGATGGATAGGGAGATGAAGGGATGCTGTGATAGATGGATAGGGATATAAGGATTGGGAGGTGAAAGGGATGTTATGATAGATGGATAGGGAGATGAAGGGATGTTATGATAGATGATGTCTCCAAGGAATATGTCACAAAGGAAGCAAATGCCCCCACTCTAGATATGTCATATATGATGAGGCATGAGGGATGGAAGATGAGTGGATGGGAAAAGGAGATAACTAGAGGAGGATAGGATGGGTGACCAAGGAATACAACAGAGCATGGGTGAAGGGAATGTATACCAACAGGTGGCCAAAATATGTATAGATAGGTGCCCTTGTTTTGATCAAGATCACAAGAAGGATGGAGGGATGGGAGATAAATGGGATATGATGGTAGGATGCGGAAGATAGGTATAGCAGGAAGACAGGTGCATAGCTGGAAGCATAGTGGATGGAGGGAATGCATATTAGGAAGCTTCCCCCAAGTGTGGAAAAGGACGAATGGGGATTTACGCATGACGCCTGTTTACTAGGTTTTCATCATGGTACTTATCCAAGGTGCTTGTTTGCCAAGTTTTCACCCTTGGAAGAATTATTTCTCTTTAATTTTTTTTATTTTTTTTGGATTTTATGGATTTTTTGACTTTTTTGGATTTTTGTGGATTTTTGGATATCATGCAAAAGGAGATGGATAAGGATAAGGAGGTGGATAAGTAGATTTAGAAGACATGTGATAAGGGGGTGGATGAAGGACTTAAGCATCAAGTTCCATACAAGGTGTTAAGAGCCCATGTTTGAACCGACGGTTGGATGTTGGTACAACCTTATAAATGAATTATGTAAGAGGATGAATTAGAGGGATTTTATGGGGAAGATACGCGGGGTAATGGGTGGGATGTTGAAAAAGGTATGGATAGAATGATGGGGTGGATATGTGATGGGGAAATGTGTTCAAGACCAACATTGGCACATGTGGTGGTGGATGTGAAAAGATAAGAGGATTAATGGATGGAGGGTGTGTGGATAATGGAGGAGATGGGGTGGTGAACTTTGGAACATAAGGACCCAAAACAGACTTAGGAGATGAAAGGGGTGTATGACTAGGTTTTGGATTAGCAACTTTGGATGTTCTTATAGATTTTTCATTTGATTGCATTGCATATTTTTTCTTTGGGATCCACATGGTTTTGATCTTTGCTTTGGTGGGCCTTTGTGGCCTACAGATTTGATTTAGATTTAGATTTTTCTTCTCTTCACCATGTCTTTTGGAGGGGACATGGGGAGCCTTAGATTCATGTGGATGTTTAGATTTATGCATGTTTTATTTAACATCCAAAGTGCTTTTAGTAGCAATGGGATGGGTGCAAGTAGATGGATGATGTGGAGGTAATATGAATGGAGGGATGGAGGTAGGATTTTGAGGATGATATGTAAATGGAGGATGTGTAGGTATGTTCCTTTATTGTTCCTGATTAGGGTGTGTATGATGGATGACATGGATAGGTGTTGGATGGATGAAAGGATGAGATGGAGGAGGTGACCTTGGGATATATGGACCCAAAGCATACATAATGGGTGGAGGGACATAAGAACCCAAGATGGATGGAGTAGAGGAAGGATGGGAGATGGTGGGTGGAGGGATGTAAGGACCCAAAATGGATGGAGTAGATGAAGGAGGAATATGGACGGTTGTTTTGAGGCAATACGATAGAGGAGGAGGGATAACAACATAGGATTTGGTGAAGCGATGGGAAGATCCAACATTTCTTTTGGAAAAGGCTCGTTGAGGACTTCTAGACGTTGTACCAACATCTTTAGAGTGTGAGTCTTGGGAAATAGGTCCAAGACCTTGCATGCAGATTTGTTCTTTGACTTGGATGGGCTCTAAGATACCTTGCTCATGAAGGCCTAGACCTTTTCCTTGATAGTTCATTTTTTTGAGCATGCAATCCATGATAGGATTTGTGTAATTCTGAAAACATGATGCGAGTCCATTATTAGGTGGAGGATCATGGGTGGTATATACACTATGTTTTTCGTCCGCGAGGAGGCCACCATGGAAGAATGTGAGAGAACCAAGGGGATATGCAAGCGGTGTGGGGATAGCAATTTTAGGTGATGATGAGGGATCATGAGAGGGAGATGATGGGATAGCAGCATTTGGATGGGTGGTATCGGGAGAGGGATCAGGGGATATGATAGGATCTGGATTTGTGGTAGTGGGCTCATGCGATGGAGATGAAGATGGAGTGGTGGAAGCTTGAATGACAAGGGGATCATGGGATGGAATGGATGGGGGATTGTGATCTTGAGGTGGACTAGATGGGATGGTAGGATCTTGATCTGGAGAAGGGGATATATTGGCATGCTTTGGATTAGACTCTTGGCATGACTCATCTTGTGTGAATGGCAAGATGACAGAGTGTTCCTCAAGTTGGGGAGATGGAAGGATGGAGGATTCGATGCAGTCATCAGAATGGATTTTAGTGGATTGGATTTGGGTGTTGTCGATGGGCTTGACGACTCTTGGAGTAGGATGTGGGTTTTCAATGGATTCGGTAGATGTGATGGTAAGGGATGGGGACTCAGTGGATTTAGAGGATGTGATGGTAGGAGATGGGGGTTCAACGGATTCAGAGGATGTGATGGTAGGAGATGGGGGCTTAGTGGATTTAGAGGATGTGATGGTTTTGATGGTTTGAGTGGTGCTAGGGGTGGTACCATCAATGATAGGTGTTGGGTGGAGAAGGGTATCGTCACTAAGGACCATGGATGATGGGTTAGGATGCCATCATTCCATAACTTCAAGGTGTGGAGTGGGAGATGTCTTCTTTGTTATAAGTCCTTGGAGAAATTTTGGAGTGAAGAACTTGAATGCTCTAGGATGAGATGGCGTGGTAGGAGTGGATGAAGGATTATGGATTGGTGGAATAGGATTAGATGGGGGAATGGGATTGGATGCAGGACTAGAAATAGATGGGGGATTAAGATTAGATGAAGGGTTAAGATAGGGGTATTGGAATGGTGAATTAGGAAATGAGGATGCGAGTGGTGGATTGTAGTAAGGGTATTGGGACGATGGATTAGGATGGGAAAATTGAGATGGCGGATGGAGATATTGAACTACGGATGTCGGATTAGGATAAGTTGATGTGGATGTTGGATTAGGATACGAAGGTACGAATGTAGGATTAGAGTGAGCAGATTGGTATGGAAGATTAGGGTAGTGGGTATATGCGGATGAAGGATTTAGATAGGAGGATGTGGATGGGGGATTAGGATAGGGGTATTGAGATGGTAGACTAGGATAAGAGGATGTGGGTGTTGGATAAGAGGATGATGTAGATGAAGGGTATGATGGATATCATGGATATGACAGATATGACGGATATCCCTTGTCAAAGGTAGTATAAGCAACATGATTAGGCATGGATGAAGACATAACAGGATAACTCGAGGGGGTGATTGGGTTTTGGAAAGTGGGTGGAGAAAGATTACTAGCAATGATAGTGTCAAGGGGATCTATGTCACATTCTTCTTGATCGACAAGACTTTTGTTATCATTGTCAACATAATTAGGGTTTCCCTTAACCACTATTGATGGAGGATAAGGATTCATGATGGTGAAAGGATAAAGAGGATGGGTCAAAGATTTTGGATGGGAATGGACTAAAGCTCAACTCGGGATTTAAGGCAAGCTCAGATCGGGATTGGATTAAAGCTCAAATTAGGATAATTCGATGATAAGATGGGATTGATTCTGATAATTGGATTTGATTATCAAAGGATGATTACGACACCGAATCTACTTCGAGATGGAAGTAGATTGATCGGGTCAAAGGTGATTGGATAAGATCGATCAATGATTGATAAGATAGACTAAGGGATCAGATAGGATGACGAAAGGGAGTGTAAACCTTGTTCAGAGATTACCCTAGGTGACATAGGGTATTGATTGATTGGATTAAAGGATGAGTGAATGATTGTGGCACCAAATCCACTTTGAGATTGAAAACGGATTGATTGGGCCGACAATGATGATTGACTTAGGATGGATGACAATCCTAAGTAGATGCTGATGATGACAATCAGATCAGACACTTAGATCAATTTGGATAATAACCTAAAACAAAGTTCAAAGGATTTGGATGGGGAAAATGATGATTTGATTGGAGAAATGGATTATAGAAATGGATGAACAAATACTAAAAATGAGCAAACGATTGATCGGGATGGATGAATGATTACTCGGAACGAGTAAATGACTACTAAGAATAGATGAATGACTCTTGGAACGAGAAGACAAAAGCTCAGAATGAATGATAGATAACTCAGAACAAGTAGATGATTGATCGGGATTGTTGAATGAGAGTTCAAAATGATTGAAGGTGGTGTGAAATGGATGAATGTTTACTCAGAACGAGTAAACGGATGATCAGAATGATAGAACGAGAGTTTGGAATGATGAAAGGATGAGTGAAATGGATGAACGTTTACTCGGAAGGATAGAACGAGAGTTCAGAATGATGAAAGGATGTGTGAAATGGATGAATGTTTACTTGAAACAAGTAAACGAATGATCGAAATGATAGAACGAGAGTTCAGAATGATGAAAGGATGTGTGAAATGGATGAACGTTTACTCAGAACGAGTAAAAAAATGATCAAAATGATAGAACAAGAGTTCAGAATGATGAAAGGAGATGTGAAATGGATGAACATTTACTCAGAATGAGTAAACGGATGATCAAAATGATAGAACAAGAGTTTGAAATGATGAACGGATGTGTGAAATGGATGAACGTTTACTCAGAATGAGTAAACGGATAATCAGAATGATAGAACAAGAGTTTGGAATGATGAAGGAGGTGTGAAATGGATGAATGTTTACTCAAAATGAGTAAACAGATGATCAAAATGATAGAACGGGAGTTCGAAATGATGAAAGGATGTGTGAAATGGATGAACGTTTACTCGAAATGAGTAAACGGATGATCAGAATGATAGAATGAGAGTTCAGAATGATGAAAGGATGTGTGAAATGGATGAACGTTTACCTGGAACGAGTAAACGGATGATCAGAACGATAGAACGAGAGTTCAGAATGATGAAAGGATGTGTAAAATGGATGAATGTTTACTCAGAACAAGTAGATGGATGATCAGAATTGCTAAACCAAAGTTTGAGATGATAGATGAAGGTTCAAAATATATGAGTTTTTACACGGAACGAGTAAACGGATGATTGAAAAGGGAGAACAACTGTTCAGAATGGATGAATGAAAGGTTGAAATGACTAAAGCTCAGATTAGGGTTTTGGTTAAGCTTAGATTAGGATTGGATTGAAGCTCAGATTAGGATTGGGTTGAAGCTTAGAATGATTGGAGGATGTGACGGGATTGATTCTACACCAAATTTTGGGTTTAAAGAACGTAAAGTGTTGACAATCAGATTTTTCTAGATTTGACAATTTTTAAAAATTGTCAAATTTTGCCATTTTAGGAAACCTCACGGGTGTACTTTTGAGAGTCCAATTTTTTCCCAAAAAATACCCAAAACAAAGATAGGATGAATTACCAACTAACATCCCCAATTTGAGACATGCATTCTGAGTTATTGACAAAAATGATTTTTCAAAATGTTGGAAAAAAACACTAAATTGCAATTTTGAGGGTCAAGATGAAAGTTTGAGGCCTCGAAAATGTGGAAAAATAGAGTCCGAGGGATTTTAAGTCAATTGGGGATCCACATGCCATCTCATAACGCAACCACCTGTAAAATTTCAGCTCAAACGGACACCCGAGTCAAAAGTTATGGCCTCTGGAAGTTTCAGCACCAAAATCAAAATTCTCAAAATGAAGTCTAGGTGATTGGGATGGATGATTTGATGCTGGATATGGACTCTAATGATGTTCTAAGTGGAACTTATGTGATTTTGGTGATGAAATGATGATTTTCAAAAAAGTGTTGATGACGGGCAAACAGGTGCTCAGAATAGATGAATGACTCTCAGAATGAGGGGAGGAAGATTCGAAATAGATGAACGAGTGCTAAGAATGAGTGAACGAGTGCTTGGAATTAGGATTGGATTGAAAGATATGATGGGATTGGTCAGATTTTGGAACTGGATATGTTTGTTTTCCAAATCCCTCACAAAGGGGCATATGTGCCCTACTGGGGCGACTGTGCCCCCTCCTGGGGTGTCTATGCCCTACTAGGGTGACTGTGCCCCCTCCTGGGGTGTCTGTGCCTTACTGGGGTGTCTGTGCCCCCTCCTGGGGCGTTTGTGCCCTACTGGGGCGTCTGTGCCCTACTGGGGTGTCTGTGCCCCCTCCTGGGGCATTTGTGCCCTATTGGGGCATCTGTGCCCCATTGGGGCATCTGTGCCCCCTCCTGGGGCATCTATGCCCTACTGGGGCGACTGTGCCCCCTCTTGGGGCGTCTGTGCCCTATTGGGGTGTCTGTGCCCCCTCCTGGGGTGTTTGTGCCCTACTAGGGCGTATGTGCCCCACTGGGGCGTCTGTCCCCCCTCCTGGGGCGTCTGTGCCCTACTGGGGCGACTGTGCCCCCTCCTGGGGCGTCTGTGCCCTACTGGGTCGACTGCGCCCTCATAGATGGGTAGATTCGCCCCTTTTCACAACACATTTGCCCCACTGTGGGGTGGACTTTCTAAGTGGGTAAATGGGCTGCTAAAACGAAGAGATGGGCAATTGGAATGGGGTGTTGGATAATTGGATTGAGGAAATAGATGATCGGATTTGGGAAAATGATTGGAATGGATGAATGATCAAGCACTCGAAACTAATGATTGCTTAGAATGGATGAATGATTGAAAGTTCGAAACGAGTAAACAATTGATTGGAAAGGATAAACAACTCTTAGAATGAGGAGATGGATGCTTGGAATGGATGAAATATTACTCAAAATGAGTGGGCGAAAGATTTGAAAAGGATGAAAGACTACGTGGTCAAACGAATGTTGGAATGGCCAAACGAAGGTTTGGAATGATAAAATGGAGCTTTGGAATGATAAAATGGAGGTTTTTAGAGGTTTAGAATGACAAAACAGAGGCTTGAGATGATGATACAAAGGTTTGGAATGATTAGACAATGATTTAGAAGCTAAACAGATCTAAATGGGGCGATTTCGAGTGTTTAGGAGGGCAAATTCGCCCCTCTGTAGTAAATCAGGAGCGCAGTCAGCCTTTTGCGAAAAATCAGGGGCGTAATTGCCCCACTGCGGAAAATCAGGGGCGTAATCGCCCCACTGTGGAAAATCCAGGACTTGGTTTGATGAAAATGACTATGGCAAGGACTTTAAAATGACAATGATAAGGCCAATTTGTTAAAAAATTCACTGGTTTCTCACAAGAAAGCACTCTCAAGCAAACATAATCCTATGATTAGTGTTAAGGGTATGGCCAAAGAGGTCTTAATCTAGGATGCACAAGGTGTCTAGGGAGTCCTCGATATACTCTCGGTACGTGAGGCACAACCGTGAACACCAACCCGTCACAAGCGTGAGTCGGGAACCCCAACGAGATACTGAAGGTCTTGGACCAACTCTTTACATCTATCTAGGTATCACCCTAGCTTTAACACTCCACCAATTATGATGTGAATGGATTGGGGTATAGCTTTCGCTCTCCCCCCTTTATATACCCCGTCGGTACTCGTGGTTGGAATCGTCCCTTGGGGTGATGAAATCCCCAAGCAGGTCCCACTAGAAAGAAATCACTAATTATTTCCAACTACTCCCCAGGCTCACATGAAGTGCAAGAGGAAAGCGAAAATGAGCTAATGCTCCCTTTGGGTAATAGAAAAGATAGACACAACAAGCAATGAATATTACTCCCCCTAATTAAACTATGTTCTTAGATTAAGGAAAACGACAAGGATATTTTAAAAAGTTTGAGCAAACGGATAGCCCTGCAAGCAAATGTTAGATGTTTTATCCCGCTTTCTTCATCATCTTCACAAAAATATGCTACAAAAAGTTAGCAAAAAACACCAATATCCTTGCAAGAACAGTGTCAAGGGGTTAATACTTGAAAATAGAAAAAAAACCGAAGCCAAAATGATAGTTTTACCTTTCAAAATGTGTTGCTTCATGGTGACAAGGGGGCGCAGTTGCCCTTCTGTAGTAAATCAGGGGTGTAATCACCCCACTGCAGAAAATCAGGAGTGCAGTCACCCCACTGCGGAAAATCAGGGGCGTAATCACCTCACTGCGGAAAATTAGGGGCGTAATTGCCCTTTTGTGGAAAATCAGGGGCATAGTCGCCCCACTGCGAAAAATCAGGGGCGCAGTCGCCCCATTGCCAAAAATCAGGGGCGCAGTCACCCCACTATGGAAAAGTGTTAGCCAAAATTTTTGGTCAAGGAGGGGGCGTAGTCGCCCTTCTGCAGAAAAAGTGTTAGCCAAAAATTTTGGTCAAGGAGGGGGCATAGTCGCCCTTCTGCAAAAAAAGTGTTAGCCAAAAATTTGGTCAAGGAGGGGGCGTAGTCGCCCTTCTGCAGAAAAAGTGTTAGCCAAAAAATTTGGTCAAGGAGGGGGCGTAGTCACCCTTCTACAGAAAATCAAGGGCGTAGTTGCCCCACTACGGAAAATTAGGGGCGTAATCGCCCCACTGCGGAAAATTAGGGGCGTAATTGCCCCACTGTGGAAAATCAGGGGCGTAGATGCCCTTCCACGACGTATTCTTGCAAAAAAGCTTAACAACAAACGTGAAATATAGGAACCCGCTTGTGGGTCCCATCGGGCATGCCAGAAATGTGATATCCAAAATGTTTAACCCTTTTTAAGCAATTAAAATGCAATGGAAAAACATAAGGAAACACCTCAAGATTAGCCTAAGAAATTTGTAAATGCAAAGAGGAAAGTGTAAAATGATGACAAACGGATATACCTTCTTTCTTGCAGCTAAAACTCCTTGGTTGGCCCTTGATTTTGATTTGGTTTGTATGATCCTTGATGACTTTTGATATGGCTAAATGCAAGTCTTGACTATATGCTTGAATGTAGATGCAAATGGATGAAAGTTGATGGCTAAATGAGTGCACAAAATGGCAACATTTAGTTGCAAAATGGCTAAGTCTTTAAATGCCTTAGAAGATGGGGTATTTATAGAGAAACTTGAATTCTCTAGAGAATTCAATGTTTGGGATTTATCCAACAAGATCAAGATGAAGGGCTAAGGTGAGGTGAGGACTCACAAGCCCTCACATTTTGACATGTGGAATGTGAAGTGGATAAAGGTAAGATGATGTGTAGATGATGTGGAAGGGAGGTACATGATGTGGAGGAAGGACAAGTACCTTCCAAGTACTTGATGTGACCTTTCAATGATCACATGGGGAAGGGGAAAGCTTTGGGAGAATAAAAGTGAATTAAAAATTCACAATGATTGGAAGAATCTAGTGGATAAGACAAGGTTCCCAAAAGGTGGGAATTTTTCACATGTGACTTGATGTGACAAGTCAAAGGTTCTAGAAGATGCATGGGAAAAGGGGATTCTAGAAGGAATAAAAGTGAATTAAAAATTCACATGGGGAAGAGAGGAGCCTATGGTGAATAAAAAGGAATTAAAAATTCCTTGGGGGTGGGGAGAGTTGACCAAGGTACTAATTAGGTTTAACTAATTAGTAATTAGAGGATAATTAGGGGTTAATGAGGATTATAAGCCAACTTACAAAAGTTGGAGGATGTGACACATTCTAATCAAGGAATAGGCATGTGCACATCCTTAATGAAGAGATTAGGAGATGGATTAGGATTAGATGAAAATGACATGTGAGGAATTAAATAAATGTAATATTTATTTAATTCATTTGATGAAAAGAGGATTAAGGAGGGTACCTTAGGGATTTGGAAAAATTAAGGATATTAATTAAATAATAGTAATATTACTTCATTAATGCAAATAATAGGATGTTTAGATGAAAAGTGGTAAATTTGGATAAATTAAGTGTCCAAATTTGGATGTCTACAGTCCCAAATAGTATGGGGGTTTAGGGCTGATGTAGTCCGTGTTGACTGGTATGGTGCAGGCTGCTAAAATTTATTGGTGATGGTGCACTAAGTAGGATCGAATATGGGCCAGGATCCTTTCCCATAAGTATTTCAAGGATATTCCTTGGGAAGACATCCCTAGAGACCCTTTGATGGGGAAGGGATCGACAATTTGGACTACGCTCAAGAAAGGTGTTGCGCTTGTCAAAGATGGCCTATTTTAGATTTGTAAATGAGGGATGGAGGTTCACTTTTGGACAGACTCTTGGGATGGTTACCCCCCCATTATCACTCAGTTTCCTCACTTGACGACCCTGAAGCAGAGATTTGGTGATGCAGGATGGTCGAAGGTGAGTGACTTTAAGTTGTTTTCTTCTCATGGTCAACTTTTGAGTGCCAGGTGGAAGAATCCAAATGAGTGGTCGGTGGTGGGAATGAAGGAGGAGTGTGCAGTGCTTCATAACATTCTTTTTGGTAGGTAGTGTGGTTTCCTTATGGAGAAGGATGTTCTTGCATGGTCTCCCAACCAGAAAGGTCACTATATTGTTGCCTCAGGTTACTAGAGGCTGCTCTCTCAAAGGGTTGAGGGGGTGGAAGTGTCTTGGTGGAAGAGGGTTTGGAATAAGTTTTCTTGGGAAAAGTGCAACTACTTCATTTGGACCTTGGCTTGGAACAAATTTTTGACTTGGGACAATATTCAAAAGTGCGGATTCTAGGGCCCCTCTAGGTGTGTCCTTTGTGGGAAAAATGAGGAGGATACTTCTCATCTATTTTTTCAGTGTCATTTTACTTTGTAGCTCTGGTATTCTTGGTGGGGTGTTTGGAATAGTCCTTGCGTTCATGCCTCCTCCCTAGTGGAGTTCTAGAATAGTTTGGGAAGACCTCCCTCGTTGACTCCCTTTTTGCAAGATGTGTGGCAGGTTTGGTTGGAAAGGAATAGGAGGATCTTCAAATGGGAGCACTTGTAAATACATGTTTGGTTCAAGATCCTTGGTATGATTCAGGAAATGATTGAAGCTAAGGGAGATGTGGTGTTGCCGCTAGAGAGAAGGGATGCAAAGATGGTGGCTAGGTTGGGCATCCACGAGTTATACCCAACTGTTGCTTGTTGTAAGAGAGCTAGGTAGTTAAGGCAACGAGTCTAGAGATTGGGGAATTGGCAGCCCCCTCCAGTGGGCACTTTGAAGGTTAATACAGATGGTTCCTCCAAAAGAAATCTGAGACCTGCTAGAGTTGGTGGGGTTGGAAGGGACTCCTCTGGATCAGTGGTTTTCCTCTTTTCTATTCATAAGGGTTCACAGACTATAAACCTCATGGAAGGGTTGGTGATCCTTTATGCTTTAGAGCGGGCTTATGAGATGGGATGGCATCGAGTTATTTGTGAATTTGACTCTCAGGTTCTTGTTAGCTTGCTTAATTAGAAGAAGATGTCTGATGTTAGCTGGCAGTTGGCGATGACGGTGCAACAAATTTTGTAGATTGGTACTTTGATGGAGATGGTGTCTTTTGTCCATATTCCAAGGGAGTGGAATATGACAGCTAATTGTCTAGCCAAATGGGCTTCTAAGCATTTAGAGGGTTGGCAGATTGTTGATTGGGCTCAGATCCCCCAGGAGCTCTATCTGGATTTGGAAAGGGTTCTTGCTAAGGACAGTGCAGGTGTTGGTTGATTTTGTCTTTTGTGTTGTTTGTTATTTTGGTTCCTTTGGGCCTTTGCCCCTGACTTGGTTGTAATGATTGGTTTTGATGTTCAATAAAGTTTTTACCCCTTTTATTATTATTATTTTTTTAAATGATATTATATGCTATATTTATATAATGTAAATTTATTTTAAAATAATATTATGATTATATTGATTATTATATATTATATTAAACATTATTACATATAAATATAATACAATATATGAGTAATATATAATATCTATTATATAATACAAATTAAATTATATTTATTTTTACAATAATATTGTTTATATTTATTACTGTATATTGAAAATTATTAACATAAATATAAAACAATATATAATATATATTTTACATATTACAAATTAAATACAAATATAAATTTAGTATCATTAATAATTGTAAGTGTGGAAAATGTAAACTAAATACAATTAAATACACCTCTTAATGAAACATTGTATCAAGATTAAACATGAATTAAACTAATTTAAAACACAGAAAAGCCTAAAAGTGTCTCATTGTCTCCTATCTCCAAAGAATTATCAAATTACAGAAGCTCTTAGATTTGTAAGCACCGTAACTATTTAAAATGCCTATCTAGAGAATGGAATGGATGCTAAATGTTGTGATGTGATGATTTCTAATGAATTCTAGATGATATGGAGCTACTGTAAGTGAAGCCAATGGATGAAAGCTATAGTAAAAAGAAACTATGCTGTCGTGATATGAAATCTACTGATGCCATGATGATACTAAAATGATAATGCTAAATGATTACTTGGTTGCTTGAGTACTAATTCCTGTAGAGTAATTTTGCATAAAGGATGATGATTCTCAGATAATTTTGATGCTTCAGAAGGTTGTATATATAGATTTTTGGTAGCACATTTGCACAGGGATAACACAACAAAGGCTGAGATTCAATCTGGAGATTTGAATGGTATGAGATGAGAAGGTAGAGTGAGAGGATTGCCCATGAAAACACTAGGCAAGATGAGAGGAAAGATTTGAGGAAGAAGATTGAGAGGATTGCCTGCAGGTTTGTCCCCGAGGCTTTTCCCGTGAATGACAATTGCATTAATTAGATTTAAAAAATCTAATTTTATTGGTGAGTGAATAGAGGGATTAGATTTATGCATTATTTAAATATTTTTTATTTATTTAAATTCAACAAAAGAGAAATAAATAATTTAATAAAATAAACTATAGAAGTTTGTTTATTAAATTAAATAGAAGAAATATGATAATTAAATTAAAGATTTTAGGATATCTTTATTTAATTAAAAAGAAATGTGATGAGATAATTAAATAACACAAATTATTGAAGTTGTGTATTTAATTTAAGATAGAATTTATGGATAAAGTATAGAAGAAATAATAATGATAATAATTAAATGAAACAAAGTATTTAATTTTGTTTATTTAATTAAGAGGAAAATAATATGATAAAATAGAAGAATTAATCTAGTGAACTTAATATAAATAAATATTTCTATTTATTTGCTAAGTAGATGAATTTAGGATTAATTAATCAAATAAGTCGTATTTAATTAATTAGATTCTCCAGACCATTTTTAGGTGTCTACATTTTGCCCCTCTTTGAAGTGATGTGTTTACGCATTGCTTCAAATAAAATTTTGTGTTGCTGCTGCTAGTATCGATGAGAAATTTTTCAGAATGCCCCAGACGTGTTTTCAGGTGATTGATGGATATATGCCCCCTCGGGAGATAAATTAATATTTTTTGATTTTTTGAAAAATTTCAAATTTTTTATGATATTTTGATGATTAAATATAGATTTGATGAAAAAAAAAGTTATCTCTCGATAATTGATGTAGAAAGTTGTTCTGAATAAGTTTCAATTAATCTCCCCTCAAAAAAATTAAATCAATGTCATAAAAATCCCTTTTTGAAATAACCTATAAAAGGATAAAAAGGTCTTTTTCAAAATCATTTGTAGATTGTGACTTTTGAAAATTTGAGAGAGATTTTGTGCTATGTGGAGCAAGATGTCGATTCCCTTTCACACTCACCGTTTTGATTGTGTTCGACATCATCAGCGGCTGGCCGCGTTCAGACCTCCGGTATGTTCCTTTTTTTTTGGTTTTCATGCATTTTTTATTTTTTAATGTATTTTCGGCTTTTTACAAAAGAAACTTGTTTTAGTGCTTCAACATTCTGTTGTAGCGCATTTTGGCTCCGTTGTAGCGTGTCTACGTCTATGTTAGCGCTTTTGATCTTTTAGCACTTTAAGAGTATGTTTTAGCGCGTTTAGGGTGTAGGTTGGCGCTTTTCAAATTTTAGCGCTTAGGTTAGCCATTGTAGCGCTTTTCAAAAATAGATTAGCGCGTCAAGAGTTTTAGCGCTTAGGATAGACTTTGTAGCGCTTTTAAGGTATGTTTTTGCAAGTTTCAAGTTTTAGCGCTTTTCCAAAAAACATTAGTGCTTTGACCCAATAAAATGGTGCTTTTGCTAAATGGCGCTTTGTTTAAATGTAATAGTGCTTTTATCTGATGAAATGGCACATTTCTCTATTTTAGCATGATTTTTTGATCTCATGATAGGTGAGGTTCGATGTTTTGTTGTGATGATAATTACCCTCATGATAGGTGAGGAATAATTAGAATTGATGTACTTCATGATAAGTGAGGTTGATTTTGATGTGTTGATGATGACCTCATGATAGGTGAGGTTGATTTGATGCATTGATGATGACCTCATGATAGGTGAGGTTGATTTGATGTGTGCTCATGAGATTTGATTAGAATTCTCACCAAGAGTTGACTTGATTTGATATGGTATCTTGATGTTATTTGATGATTGATATGAATTTATTGACCTTGATTTTTGTTGTGATAATAGGAGCGATTAGGGAACCTCTAGATTCAAGAGCATTTCCCTTGGACATTTGATCTCATTCCTAGGTTGGCATAGCCTGAGATGGCTATCATCACACGTTGTGGATTATCTCCTCTTCTTTACATGCCCCATATTAGGATTAATCAAGGTTTGTTGACAGCTCTAGCTGAGAGGTGGCATAGTGACCACAACACCTTACACCTTCCTACTGGAGAGATGACAGTCACCCCAGAGGATGTTTGGTGGATCCTTCAGCTTCTGATTGTTGGAGATGTCATATATGATTCGAGAGAGCAGGGTGGGATTGATGCTCTTCGTAGAGTGTTCCAGGATGATCGTATTGTAGGAGAGTGGATACCATGGCATGATATGGTTGATGCATATGCCACTTTGCCGACAGTACTTGCTGGTTTCATTGGCATATTCCTTAGTCCTAATTGCAGGTCTAAGGGATTTTCAGTTGGTTGGGGTCGAGTT
The DNA here is from genome assembly GCA_007258455.2 of Sequoia sempervirens. Classification (NCBI taxonomy): domain Eukaryota; kingdom Viridiplantae; phylum Streptophyta; class Pinopsida; order Cupressales; family Cupressaceae; genus Sequoia; species Sequoia sempervirens. Next base: position 14,245 of record VDFB02330967.1, on the reverse strand, counting down.
CTGGAGAGCATGGTTGTTCATGGCACCTGTTTCGCTTGGGGCATGTGTTTACTTTCCTAGTTATATCATGATTTACATTCAGTTGTGTATCTCAATGGTCGGAGTTTATCGGTCGGCGTTACTTTGCTTCAGGTATGGGCATGGGAGCACATAGCTGTCACACGTCCAGTTCCAGTTGGACAAAGGCCACCTAGGAGACCTTATGTATTCCAATATTCTGGCAGGTTTACCCAGTCTAAACTAGGTAAGTTAGAGTATTGGAGGAGAGTGATGGATGATATAGAGTATGTGACATGGCGTCCCTACCTAGATTGTGATCACTAGGATGATGATGATGTTCAACTACCATTTATGTGTCAGTCGATGATTCTGATTGGTCGTGGTTGTCAGGTTTTAGAGAGATTCTTGATCAGATGTGTGCATAGACAATATGGGATGGTACAGGGTATGCCCCAGGGTGTCGCTCACTATGCTCGTCGGCATTCGAATACAACAGATTGGGGGACTTGTTTGTCATATGATGCACCAGTTTAGCATTTTTAGGCTTTATAGCCCTTTGTATGGTATATTTGGCTAGATATTGTCGAGGCTCCTCTTACAGCGTACTATGCTGAGTATTTTTCTTTGCATCCATTTCCATGCCTAACTATTCTAGATGAGCCTAGCCCATTACGTGCTGAGGAAGATGTTCCTGTCGCTCATGGTCATAGACGAAGGAGATAGGATGTAGGAGGAGTTGAAGCAGAGGATGTTGATGTGGTTGGTGAGGCAACAGTTGAGCCTGAGGTTGATGTTGGGGTAGAGGAGGATATTGAGGTGAAGGATGTGGATGTTGGTGGTGATGAGGATGTTGGTGGCGAGAGTAGCAGAGAGGAGAGCAGCAGAGATGAGGGATTCAATAGTGGAGAGGCTGCAGTTGGATTGGGCCCTGCCTTAGATTTTCCTAGTGAGATGCCTCATAAGAGGCAAGCTGTGGGAGATGTTTCAGTGCGACTGTGGTTAGCATATCTTCAGGTGTAGTTAGAGATTGTTTAGGAGTAGCTTCTCCAGACTCAGGGTTTATTAGAGCAGACAAGGCTCAGATGCAGTCACAGGTTGAGTTACATACAAAGACTCTTTCAGGTGTACAGGCTCAGTTAGTCATAGCATAGTCACAAATTGCAACATTGACAGCTGAGAGGGATGCAGCGAGACAGTCAGTCAGGACAACCCAGGCTCAGATTAGCTCATTGATAGTTGAGAGAGATGTGGCTAGGCAGACAGCAAGGACAACTCAGGCTCAGGTTACCTCATTGACAACTGAGAGAGATGCGGTTAGGTTCGCAGCAGAGGGTGCTCAAGCTTCGACTGATAGATTACAGAGACTAGCAGATGGTACCTCCTTGGCAGATTACATGCGAGAGGTTGCTCGCATTGGTGAGGAGATTGAGTTTTATAGAGCAAGGTATTATGATGCAGTGCCCTCTAAGCAGAGAGTGAGCTATGTGAGGTCCCATTTTGGTAGGTCACAATCCAAGACTGTCAGTGTAGGTGTTAGTCAGCCATTACCCAGAGATCCCAGGGATCTCGGTCCCTCTAGCGATAGGGGTCCTAATCCTGCTATGCCTACACCATCTGGAGGTAGTAGCACTTGATTGTGTCTATGATGTACTTTGATTGATGTACAACCATTATTGATGTTTTATCTCTCTTCTTTTTAGACATCATTGTATACTTGACATTGTGATTTTGATATATATGAGATGTAGTAGATTCTATGGTCTATTATGTGTTTTATTTGATTTTTTGATGGATGCATTTTGTTTTGATGTTTATATGTTATGTGATGGTTTTAATGTTATGCTTTGATTTGATATTGTTCTATCTATGATGCAACTAATGGTAATGTATGGATGCATTGTATATGGATACATGATTTATGATGTGTATGGATTTATGATGTGTGTAGATGATATACCATATGTGATGTATGTGTTACTTATTGGATGAAAATGTGGAATGATACATGTAATAAATTAATGGAATTTATTATCAAATGGATGGATTATATGTGAATATTTGATACAACAAAAAGGATGAATGTGATGATTGTGATGTACTTTAAGTATAATTGAATGATATATGTATGTTGAAATGAGTGAATGATGAAATGATGATTCAAATGTTTTGAATATATGCAAATGATTATGATGATGCAACCTATATGATTATGATGTTGTCAAGTTTACTCAGTCTTGTATGAAAAAAAAAAGATAATTTATTTAAGGAATGATTCACTAGTTTACTTTGTAACAAATACTCTGCAAATATGTCACTATTATGGATGCAGCCTACTTTTATTATGCAAATCTATATGTTGGTATAGGCATTTTAACAATAATTTTGTGCTTTTTTATCATCATTGAGCTTTAAAATGTTGAAAGTGAGTACAAGCATCAATGGTATAATATAAACTGATGATGACCTGAGTACTACTTTCATGATTTCTGATATTGCAAGCGAACACAAGCATTGAGGTATAATTAAACCGAGATGACCTGAGCATTTCTTGAGTAAAACAAACAAGAATAAACCACTTTCCTATGTGAATTGGAATGTCATCCATGATACTTTTGTAGATCATTTCCCGCGACGATTCACACAGCCATTATGATTTATTCACAGTCAATAGACAAAGAAAAATACCATTTCTTCTTCCTAGCTTCTCTAGTTTAATACATCATTGAGTTGCTCCAAAGAAATGATAATATTGATCAAAAGTACAACATATCTTTCATTTTCTTATAGTATTCAATCATTTATTCAGATTAGATCATCCATCCTAATTTTGTGACGTTTTTGTGTTTTTCGAGATTTTGGAACAAACTAACCTAAAGACATATCCTAGGGGCCTTGAGGGCTAATCAAAGATTAGCCTTGCCTACGTTATACACGCATAGACCATGTAGTTCGACTGACACCGACTCATGTTTTTGGATTTTCTGAGACTGACTTTTTCACTTGTTTTTGGATTTTCTGTTGTGATATGGATGCCCAATGTGTTTCCGATGGTGATTGATGATTCATGTTGGGATTTTTTTTTATCGCTCTTTTTGTTGCTTTTGTCCATTTTGTGAAGCTCAAGATTTATTGCCCCTATTGAGGTTGAGATGTTTCCCCCAGGCCAGGGTGAGACATGACCATGTGATATGATATGATAATGGATGTAAAATGATGGTGGAAGTAACGACCATGACATGTGTCAAAATAGATGGGAGAGCTAGTTTTTAAATCCCACATAGCGCCTATTTTTAGGGTTTCACTTTATGTTTTTATTGCACCTTTTCATTTTTATTTTTGTTTTTTTAATTTATTTTTTAATTTTTTAATTATTTTTTTGTATTTTTCTGTCTTTTTTTATTTTTTTGTATTTTTTGTCACCAAGATGCCTATTTGCCAGGTTTTCATCAAGGTAACCATTTCCAGAAACTAATTCATGCACTAAGTTATTTAGGTATAGAATTTCCTGAGATGGATGTTGTTGATAGGTTCATCAAACAGATCCCCTTCGGGTGTAGACAATTGATATGCTCCTGAGCCATACACTGATATGATAACAAAGGGACCTAACCAGTTAAGTTCAAATTTCCTTTTCTTTTCTCTATCTTGTTGATTTTTAGGGTTTTCCTTTAGGACCAAGTCACCAACTTGAAAAATTCTAGGTTTTACCCTATGATTGTAACTTCTTGACATTCTTTGTTGGTAGGCTTTCAAATGATTTGCTACTTGTTGACGATGTTCATCTAGTAATTCCAACTCATGTAGCCTTGAAATTCTGTAATCTTCATCTGCTATGAGACCTTTTAGTGATACATGGAGTGGTGGTATTTCTATCTCAATTGGTAGAATGGCCTCTGATCCATATACCAAGGCGTATGGTGTAGCTCCTGTTGGTGTTCTGATGCTGGTTCTGTAGACCCATAATATAAGATTTAACTCAACATGCCAATCACGTCCACCATTGTCTACTGTCTTCTTTAGTATTTCCAGGATTGTCTTGTTTGAGGCTTCTGCTTGTCTGTTTCCCTATGGATAGTATGGTGTTGAAAAACGATGTTGAATATGGAATTGTTCACATAAAAACTAGACGTCCTAATTTTTAAAATGCCTTCCATTGTCTGAAATAATGGATTGAGTTACCCCATATCGACAGATGAGATAGTTGAGTATAAAAGATGAAATCTGTTTTCCAGTGACAATTGTCAATGGTACTGCTTCTATCCATTTTGTGAAATACTCTGTTGCTGTGATGATGAACTTGTGGCCATTTGACAAAGAAGGATGTATTTTCCCCACCAGGTCTAGTCCCCATTGAAAAAAGGGCCATGTGGATGTGAATGGTTGTAATTCTTGCACCGGCGCATGAATTAGATTACCATGAATCTGACATTTTTGACATCTTTTAACATATTGATATGCTTCCTTCTCCATATTTGGCCAGTAATACCCTAAACAGAGGAGTTTCTTAGCTAGGGTTAGCCCACTTGAATGAGTCCCACAAATACCTTCATGGACCTCTCATAAGGATTTTTTAGATTTGTGATGCTCCAAACACCGGAGAAGAGTACCATCTAAACCTCAACGGTAAAGGATGTCAGTGATTAATGTATGTCTTGCTGATTGATGGATAAAGTTATGTTTTTGGTTTCTAGAGAGGTCAAGAGGAAGAATGTTGTCTTTGAGGTAAGTATAGATCTCTCCATATTGTGAGGGTTGAATGTTGGGTATGTGGCATATGGTCTGTGAATCAGGGTTATCATATGCAGGACTAGATACTTGTTCCACCATAAACTCATATCGACCTTTCTTTTCTGATAATTGCAAAAGGGATGCAATTGTTTCCATGGCATCTGTAGCTTTGTTTTTTGCCCGTGGTATTTGTTCGAACTTGATATCCATGAAGTATTTCTTTAGATCATCTATCATTTGCTTATAAGGCATGAGCTTCTCATATTTTGTTTGATACTTGTTATTTACTTGATAAATGACAAGTTGTGAGTCCCCATACACTTGCATTTTTATGATTTTCCATTCAATAGCTATTTTGATGCCTATAATCAATGCTTCATATTCAACTATATTGTTTGTGCATGGAAACATTAACCAATAAGATCTAGGAATAGTGTGTCCTTGAGGTGTGACAAATAGAATTTCTGCCTCCGCTCCTCTCTATGTATATGATCCGTCAAAGTACAGTCTCCATTGTTGAGTTGTAATATTCATGATGTCAGCATCTGGAAATTCAATGTGCATTGGATGATGATCTTGTAATGGAGCTTCAGCTAGTTGATCTGCTATTACCTATCCTTTGATGGCTCTCCTATCAATATATTGGATATCAAACTCACTCAATATCATGACCCATTTTGCAAGTCTTCCTGTTAGTGCAGCTTTACTGAGTAAGTATTTTAATGGATCTATTTTTGCTATGAGCCTGACTGTGTGAGTCAACATGTAGTGTTGCAATTGCTGAGTTGCAAATACTACTGCTAAACAAGCTTTTTCTATGAATGTATAGTTTATTTCATATCCGTTGAGAGTCCTGCTGATGTAGTAAACTGCTTGTTCTTTTCCTTCAGAATCCTCTTGTGCTAATAAAGCTCCTAAAGATATTTCAATTGTTGCAATATATAGTAATAGTGGTATTTTTGCTATGGGTGGCATGAGTATCAGAGGTGTCACCAAATATTGCTTTATCTGGTCAAAAGTTGTTTCACAGTTATGATCCCATTTGAATGAAATATTTTTATGAAGTAGATGATTAAATGGATGACTCTTATTTGCTAGTTGGGAGATAAATCTCTTGATGGATTGTAACCTGCCTTGTAGGGACCTTAATTGACTGATGTTTTTAGGTGGTGGAATCTCCATGATTGCCTTAACTTTAGCTAGATCCACTTCAATACCTTTTTCTAAAACTATGTAGCCAAGAAGTTTTGTTGAAGTCACCCCAAAGATACACTTCTATGGGTTCAATCTTACATTGAATTTTTCTAGTCTAGTGAAGATCTTATCAAGTATTTCCAAATGTCCTTCCCTAGTGTGTGATTTTGCTAAGATGTCATCCACATAATCTTCCATGAAAGTATGCATCATATCATGAAAAATTGTGGTCATTGCTTGTTGATATGTTGCACCTGCATTTTTCAATCCAAAAGGCATGACATTCCAGCAAAATGTTCCCCAAGGGAAAGTGAATGCCATCTTTTCTTGATCCTTAGGTGCTATTTTGATTTGATTGTATCCTGAGAAGCCATCCATTATAGATAACATGGCATGTCCTGCTGTTAGATCAACAATTATGTCAATGTTGGGCAAAGGAAAATCATCCTTTGGGCATGCCTTGTTTAAATCTCTAAAATTTGTGCATATTTTGATGCTATGATCAAGTTTGGATACTGGCACAATGTTTGAGATCCATTCTGCATAATCTATGGATTTGATAAATCCTACATCTAATAATTTTTTTAGTTCAGCTTTAACCAAAAGGGCGATGTGGGGGTGCATCTTTCTCAATTTTTGCTTGACTGGTTTGATTCCCTTTGGTAGTGATAAATGATGCATTAGAAGTTGTGGATCCAATCCTAGCATGTCTGAATAAGACCATGCAAAATTTATTTGTTGTTGCTCAAAGAATCTAGTGAATGTCGGCTTTTCTTGTTCTGTCATGGATGTTGCTAGATGTAAGATCCTTGCTTCTTCATATGTTCCCATATTTATAGACTGTGTTGGCTCTACTAGTACTAATGATCTGTCATGGTAGTGTTCTGGGAGAGTGTCAAATCTTTCATCCTTCAGTGCCTCAGAAAGCTTTTCACTGTTGGATACGTTCTTTATTTTTCTCTTTTCAAAATCTAATGCTGCCTCAAAGAGGTTTTCATCATTAGATTTATTTGTCCTGTTATCATTTTTGCAACTAAAAGATTTGGCACCCTCCTGATGTAAAGTATCGATATGAGTGTTATGGATAGTACTTGTATCAATTTTGTCACAACATAGATAATTTATGATGGTGTCATCATTTGAAAAGACTGGTATAAGACTAGGTTCGATGGGTTCCCAGTCAATAAGTTTGGAGTGTATTAATGGTAACAAGTCATCAGATTGAACAAGGTCAACAGTTGTAAGTGTCATGATAGCTAGGTGGTCAAAGTTATTTGTAGGATGTTCAAGGTTTATGACTGTACTCACCTCCAAGTTTTCTGACTCACTCGATGTCTGATTGTCCTCGCTTGAGTCATCAATATTTGTTGATCCCATAACATATGTTCTAATTCCTGAACCTTGTCCCTCCTCTTGTAAGGGTGTATATGTTTGGATAATATCAATCTCTTTATCAGTATATGATGTAGCAGATAGATGATCCCATTCATATTCATTTGAGTTTGTGTCAGAGCCATCTCTCATTTGCAGTATCCTTTCCACTGCTTTTTGGGTTTCTTCTTCTTTTTGCTCAGTTATGTAGCCTAATCCCATTTTGTCTTTAGGTTGTAATGTGAGAGGCTAAATGGGTTCAATAATACCATCCTTTCTCTTTCCAATTGGTCCTTTACCTTTGTAACCCATCTTCTCTAAAATGGCCTTCCCTTTTCCATACTGATCTGTTTTGATGCTGGCGTTTGCTGATGTTGATGCTTCCTCGTCTTTGTATAGCCAACTGAGAATGGCTTTGTCTTCGGACTCCTCTTCGAGTGTACCTGCTTTTATGAACCTTTCATTTAGAGTTGTGATGGGTTGTGATGATCTTGGAGATTTTAATATGGGTTGTCCATATGTTTTTGGTGATGGGAGTAACTGTGATAGGCACAAAGATTGCTCAAGAGAATATTCTCCAACACCCTCTTCCTTTATCTGAACCTTTTCTGAAAGTTGTGATAATTCATTTATAGGACCTTTGGCTTTTGATGTGTCTGTGACAACTATTTCTTTCTCTATATTCTTTTTCTCAACCCATTTAGATATAAAATTGGGTTGGCTATCCATAGTAGATGAATTAGAAGTATTGACTTCTCGGTTATGAGGTATCAGATTGTCTTGAGTTGCTTTCAACATGCTGCAAATCTGTGGATTGTTGTTGTCAGCTGATATGGTGACTTCCTGTCCATTCACTGGAAATTTTAGACATTGATGGTATGTTAAAGGTACTGCTTGCATGTCATGGATCCATGGATGACCCAATAGTATGTTGTATGTTAGATCTTTGTCTAACACTTGACAAACAATGTTTTTGACAATCGACCCTACCTAGATTGGAAGTATGATAAGTCCTCTGGAAGACCTTTCCTCTTCATCATATGCCTTTATCGTTATTTTTCTCTTGGTGTCAATGGCATTGTCAGAATAGCCTAGTGCATGAATTAGTTTCAAGGTACAAATATTTAGACCAGCTCCTCCATCTATCAGAACACGTTTAACATGGTGTTTATGGATGAGAACTTGATATGCAAGGCTGCATTGTGTGGGTGATGTATAGATACATCATCTTGTTCAGAGAATGATAGACAATGAGGTGTGGTGAGATGTCCCACCATGGCTTGGAATTGACAAACATCCAAATTATTAGGGACTATTGTAGTGATGAGAGCTTGTTCTAAAACTTCCTTGTGTGATGGTGAAATTTTGAGAAGTTCTAAAATGGATATTTGTGCGGGTATCTTTTGTAATTGGTCAATGATATTGTATTGATGTGATGGGGGAGCATTATTTTTGGAGGAAATTCCTTTCAGTATTACCCTAGATTGTCCCCTTGTCGTTATATTGACTTGTGGATGATCTTGTGTTTCCCTTATTTTTAAAACATTGATTTGATTATCAAATGTTCCAGCACTTGTCCTCATATTCAGGGATTCAATGTTATTGTTGTTTGTGTTATCCTTTTGGGTGTCAATGTCATTTTTCTCTACCTCAGAAAGGCAAAGAATGGTGGTGTCATAGACATAGTTTATACTTTTTCCCTTACCACTAGAAGAAGAAGGCTCTCCTTTTTCATAGTTGGGTAATGGATTGATAAATGCACTGTGATCATTGTTTGTTTGAGGCCCTTCAACAAACACTTTCTTGACTTCGATCAAGTCTTGTATTAGGTGTTTTAGTTGCATACAGTCATTTGTCTTATGTCCTCTATTTTTATGGAAATTACAATAATCTGCATCATTCCACCATGATGGTTTTACCTTTGGCTCCCCTTTGGCTCAAGCTTCTGGTAAAGTAATAAGTTTGTTCACAATTAGTTCTTTCACTGCCGATTCTAATGTTTGTCCTAATGGGGTGAATTTCCTCGATTTGATTGCCTTTGGTATGACGGTCGTGATTCTCCATTGTTGGTGTTGTTGTTTTGGATAGTGCCCTGGCTGTTGTTTTGGTTTTCATTTTGGTTTGCTTTGACAGTTGATGCTGTCAAATTGAATATTGGTTTTACATTGTTAGTTGTAGGTTCATTATTTCTAGTATTTCTATTTTTTTGCCAAAATTTTGGCTTGTCATTGTTTTCATAGTGATTTTCATTGTTGGATGTTTCACTATAGTGCTTGATTACTCCTCATTTGACTAGGGCTTCTTCGATTTTGAGCCCATTCTCAATTACTTTTTCGAATGTTGATGGACATTGTAATTCAAGTCGATAACTCATTTGATCATTTAAGTTGTCTATAAATAATTCAATCTTCTCCTCTTCAGGTATAGATCGAGGATACCTAGTGAACAACTTTCTCCATCGTTGTAAGAATGATAAAAATGTCTCACCATTTTTCTATTTTAGATTATAGAGATCCTTTATGGTTACGTCATGTGTTATGTTGAAAGAGAATTGAGAGATGAATTTGTTAACCAATTCTTCAAAGGATTTGATCCCTGGTTGTAATTTTGAGAACCATTCCATGCAATGGACTCCCAAACTCCTAGGAAATAACCTCATGAGGTATGTATCTTCTTGCGCAAATTCGAGGCTTTGTTCTAAATTCTTGTACATGGTCAATTTGGGTCTGATTTTTCATTGTATTTGTTGTACTTAGGAAAATCACAATGTCTTGGGAAGGGTATCATATCCACGCATGGATGAAAAGGGTAAGGACAAATGTCCTTTAATAGATATTTTTTGTGGTTCCTGTTTGCATGTTTTGAATCTACTGCTGTAGAATTTGCATTTGAGCTGTTAAAGCTACTACTTGATTTGTATCCTGGGTATGGTTTGGTTCCATCTCATTAGTTCTAGGTGTTTCCTTCAACCGATTGATGTCAAAATATTTCAAAAATTTGGCACCTAACTCTGCTCACATTAAGAGGTATTTCTCCATGTCTTGTTCTAAGACCTTTTCCATAAATTTATGAAAATTAGGTCTTGTTGTGCGTGTTGTATATCCTCTTGTGTTATTTCGTTGTTCTCATCTTGTTGGTATCGAAAAAAAGGGTTTTCTTCAGCCATGTTTAGATTTTTAGTTTCCTTTTCTTTGAGTTTTTGCCTTTGCAACCTTGTTAAGATTGGCATACAAGTTTTTGTTGTTTTCCCTTACTAAACTTAGATCTTCTATGTGGGGTTAGTGTCAATTTGATTTTTTTTAAAGAAGCCAAAATAGAATGATGTATTCTATTGACGAGGCTAACTTAAAATTCTCTATTATTGAGTCTTTTTGTGTCGTGATGGTAGGATGTCAAAAATCATGTTGAGGAAACTTGGCTCACTAATCCAGGATTTGTGTTGATAATTTGGACACTTTGTATTTTGCAAGATCTGGTTTTTGTGTAAAACAATTTTAACTTGTAAGAACCTACTTTGTTTCACGATGTTAGGATACTGTCTGGTCTGTAAAATCTTTCTGACTAGTAAAATATTATGTTTCTGCTGTTGGTCTATCTGACAGTTGTTCTGAAAGTTTTTTTGTTTTTCTTCTTTTGTAGACGCGCTAATATAGAGGGTAGAAGCACTAAAACAGAGCTTATAAGCGCTAAAACAAAGCATAAAAGCACTAAAAAAGAGAGCAGAAGCGCTATAACATACGACAAAAGTGCTAAAACAGAGTTCAGAACTGGTATGTTTTTCTGTGGAAGTGCTAAAATAGAGAGCAAAAGTGCTAAAATGTTGGCTACTAGAATTTCCTAGCAGTTTGGTTTGTTGGACAGAAGCGCTATGAGATTTTTCAAAAGCGCTAAAATAGAGGGTTGAAGCGCTAAAACAGAGGGTTGAAGCGCTATAGTTTGTTTTAGAAGCATTATAGTTTATGTTTAACTATAAGGTTTCCCAAGTTTTGTCTACTGTAAGAACTGATCTGGTCTAGTGGAGTATTCTATGGCAGGTTGTGGAATGGAGGATTGTCAAATACGATGACTATGGTTGAATTCCTATGAAAGAGAATTTCTTTGAATACAGGCTTGTGAAGTCAAAGGTTCTATAGCATAATCATCAGTGTAACCCTTATCAAAATTATGGAACCTATGGAGGAATGTTCTATGATGAAGCAAAGATTTCCTATTTTGATACAAGAAACGTCATCTTTGTAAAAGATGTTTGTAACTAAGTGTTTTTTTAGGTTTTTTAATTCTCTTGGCCAAAGATTTTTTGACAAACTTAGTGGTTTTCCAATCTCTAATCATGTATGATTTTGTATTTTTCAGGATGATCTTTTATCTAAATTTTAATGATTTTGAAATACACAACACTCAAATGAAGACAGTTGTTTTTAAGAGTTGCAATCTAAACAGATAGTGTATGTTCAAAAGAACCATGCATGGTCCTATTTTTATTGGTTTGATAACAAAAACGCACTTCAGATAGACTCACTCTTAATAGTCAAAAGGTCATCGTTATACTCAACAACCCATAGCTTAAAATTGCGTCGACTCACACAGCCATGTCACCCCCTAGAGGGTGCCTGTGTTTTTGTCTTTTCCAGGTACGTACTCAGAGTGATGGAAGTGGATTATGGATCCCTTGAGCAAATGGTCCTTGGAAATTATATGGTGAGTGTCTTTCCAGGGGCAGATTCTTCCCTCCCCTTGCACTATGAGTATTACAATGTCTGGTTACTAACTCAGCTGGATACTACACTAGGTTCTTAAAAAGGGTTTCCGTTTGGAGCAGCAATTATAAACTCCCTCAAGAGACCTCCCAACCTTTAGAAGAAAGGTTTTAGGGATGGTTATCTTGCACACTTCTGGAAAAAGTGGGTTTCCCCAGATTTTCTTTAAATTTTATAGTGGGGTGGAAAAACCTGACTTTGGTTTGAACCCACTTAGGTCATTCCCATAGGGTGAGTACTTTTTCCCACTACGGCAGGCCTTCTAAAGGATGTAATAAAACTTGAAGAATGCATAAAAAGGATGAGTCTGTCTTTTTGGATCACCCAGTTAAGGGGAGAGCATATGCCTATCAACCATTCAAACACATAAACCACTTGTTCAAATTTTAAAGCCCAAAGGAAAAAAAATTCTATTCTATGTGAAGATGTTGCTTCACAAAAAGACATGATGTTCATTTTTAAAATCCCAATTTTGCAAAGTTTGATGACTACCCTAGTTTGATAAATTTTAGTCCAATTTGAAAATGCGAATATCCTAGGATTGGTCCATTTTAAACCAACTGAAGAAAATAAATCTACTGGTCATGGATGCGTCGGATCCAGAAAATGAGTTACACAGAAGCGCTATGATAGTGATCAAAAGCACTATAAAAATAGACAGAAGCGCTATAGAAATTTATAGAAATGCTATAGAAATTGATAGAAGTGCTATAGAAATGGACGAAAGCGCTATAGAAATAGACGAAAGCGCTATAGAAATCGATAGAAGCGCTAAAACAAATACTGAATATTACTGCTGGTCCATGCTAGATTGTGAATTGAAGTGCTAAAATAGTCACGGAAAGCGCTATACTTTTATGCAGAAGCGCTAAAATAGTCTTCAGAAGCGCTATAATTTTTGTCAAAAGTGCTAGAACAGTCCTCAGAAGCGCTATAGAATCCTCCAATCGCACTAAAACGGATCACGCTAGACTCCTGTACAAAAAATTTCTAGAAAAACTTGTTAAAAACATGGGGTATAGCCCCACGGTGGGCACCATAATGTAAGTGTGGAAAATGTAAACTAAATACAATTAAATACACCTCTTAATGAAACATTGTATCAAGATTAAACATGAATTAAACTAATTTAAAACACAGAAAAGCTTGAAAGCATCTCATTGTCTCCTATCTCCAAAGATTTATCAAATTACAGAAGCTCTCAGATTTGTAAGCACAGTAACTGTTTAAAATGCCTATCTAGAGAATGTAATGGATGCTAAATGTTGTGATGTGATGATTTCTAATGAATTCTAGATGATATGGAGCTACTGTAAATGAAGCCTGATGGATGAAAGCTACAGTAAAAAGAAACTATGCTGCTGTGATATGAAATCTACTGATGCCATGATGCTATGATGATACTAAAATGATAATGCTAAATGATTACTTGGTTGCTTGAGTATTAATTCCTATAGAGTAAGTTTGCATAAAGGATGATGATTCTCGGATAATTTTGATGCTTCAGAAGGCTGTATATATAGATTTCCTGTAGCACATTTGCACAAAGATAACACAACAGAGGCTGAGATTCAATTTGGAGATTTGAATGGTATGAGATGAGAAGGTGGAGTTGATCATGAAGGATTGTTCCTGCCCATAAAAACACCAGGAAAGATGAGAGGAAAGATTTGAGGAAGAAGATTGAGAGGATTGCCTGCAGGTTTGTCTCTGACGCTTTTCCCGTGAATGACAGTTGCATTAATTATATTTAAAAAATCTAATTTTATTGGTGAGTGAATAGAGGGATTAGATTTATGCATTATTTAAATATTTTTTATTTATTTAAATTTAGCAAAAGAGGAATAAATAATTTAATAAAATAAACTATAGAAGTTTGTTTATTAAATTAAATAGAAGAAATATGATAATTAAATCAAAGATTTTAGGATATCTTTATTTAATTAAAAAGAAATGTGATGAGATAATTAAATAACACAAATTATTGAAGTTGTGTATTTAATTTAAGATAGAATTTATGGATAAAGTATAGAAGAAATAATAATGATAATAATTAAATGAAACAAAGTATTTAATTTTGTTTATTTAATTAAGAGGAAAATAATATGATAAAATAGAAGAATTAATCTAGTGAACTTAATATAAATAAATATTTCTATTTATTTGCTAAGTAGATGAATTTAGGATTAATTAAT